>VDFB02337078.1:0-34510 GCA_007258455.2 Sequoia sempervirens | reverse complement strand
GTGTATAACGTAGGCAAGGCTAATCTGTCGATCAACCCCCCCGAGGCCCCTAGGATAGCTCTTTAGGTTAGTCTCTCGGTCAAAATCTCAGAAAATCCCAAAAACATTGGAAAATCAAAAATCAAAACATTTGAAAACCTCAAAAAATACCACAAACAGCCTCAAAACATTGCAAAACGTCAAAAACATCCAAATATTTAAAAAAATCCATCCGCCTCATCTCGCTTGGACCTGTAATAAACACCATTCATAATAAACTGATCGTCATCCTCAACCTTTGGCGAAACATTTAGAAACAAGTCTAGCAGGTTAAAAGCAAATCTCAAAAGCGTCAAGTCTCAAGTCTAAGTTAGTACGTAAACAAGTTGGTCAAGTCTTTGTGTCGATAGTCCATCATCCAAACAGTCTCATATCAATCATCTGATAACATCATGTCATAGGATGAATCCTTCCTACAAGGGGCATTATTTATCAGAAAGAACATTTTGGATAAACGAAATGACGTGCCGCCATCCACTAACATGTCCTAGGATGTATCACTTCTACAATGGGCATTATCTTTTGGCAATAAGTTTGGTTCTTATCGCCAAAGCACATTCCCTTTTGGTTAAGCGGTGTGAAGAACATCAACTTTTGTGTGCGGGTCTTTCTTTTGACTTATCTTATTCTGCGCTCAATCGAGGACCTCTCGATGATATCGAGCAGAGTTTAGAGATAGAATGGGGCAACAATCATTATCTTTTTATTACTGGCGTGCTTGTTGGATGTTCTTGTAAAATAACTTGGCGAATACTTGCTTTGTTAGATATGTATGGAGGATGTTTCAGATAGCTTGTTGACTATTGCATTGATTGGTTATACCTTTCCATGTTTTGGTCTGAGATGTTTGAGACTTCTAAAGTGCATCCTAGCAAGGTTTACGTATGTCAGGTGTGAACAAGAATACTCCTATCTATTTGTCGAGTCAAAGTCCATCACACTAAGTACAATTCCATCCTAGTCCTTTATACCTTGATGCATCGTGCTTAGGCATGTTATCAAACATAAAGTAAGTGACCCTTTGAAAATCCCAATCCTTGATAAGCAAATCATCATCATCATCTATCATCATCATCTCTAATAAAGTCTCGACCAATCACGGACTTGTTGGATCCTCTTGTCATATCTGATTTCCACGCTAACATCATGCATCTGTCATGCATCCATCATGCATCCATCCTGCATCTACAAACCATCAGCATACCACATATCATTCATATCATACATCATAGGAAACATCGATCATTTCACATGCATTGCATTTGCATCATCATCATAATATAGATCTGTTAGTCTAAGCATCTGATAACATCCATCACATAATCATAACATATCACATCATATCATCATTTAAGTTGTTTAGGATAATATAGATTTGTTATTCTAAGCATCTTAAAATCATCTCATTTGCATCGTCATCCATAACCATCCATTTTGAACCTCTTTATCGCGAGATCGACCCTCAAATCGAATCTTTTCACTCGATCTCTCGAGGGGGCAATGTACCAGTGTACTTCTTTCCGCTGGGGCATCCGAAAAATCAGAAAATTTTTAAATTTTAATTGCGGAAAGTTTATTCTTTGAACCAATGCAACAAGTACATTGCTTCAAAGAGGGGCAAAATGTAGACATGCAAAATTAACATTATGCATTCGATCGGATTCAGTCAAATTAGGTCTCACATTAGGCCCATTCATCACTTTCATCCATTCATTAAATAATCTCATTTATCAAATAAGCATTATCATTCAACCTTCATCTTGCATCATCCATTTAATTAAATAAATCAGGACTTTATTTAAATCAAACCCAAATCATATTCCATCATTTTCTGAATTAAATAAATCAAAAATCGAAGTCTTAAAAGTCAACTCAACTAATCAGCATAATCATCATCTATTTAATCTAACCTTGATTAAATGTTAATCCCATCCCACTTGCATTATCTAGATCTAGCCACTTGCACAATAAATCAATTTTATTGATTTATTAAAACACTCATTTTCCCTCAACATGACAAGTCAAACATGGTATTTATTGCTGTTTTTCTTGTCCCCCTCTCAAAATTTATTGCAAATTCAAATTCAAATTCTCCCTCTCATGGGCACTCTTCCCAAATCTTGCACAACCATTGACCACTCATCATTTGACAAGTGTCATCTCCTCATTGGAGGATCTTTAGTCCCACATTCACCATCTTGGCCAATCTCTCATCAAGAAAACCTATAAAATAGGGCCTTCATTCTCATTCATGGATACACAATTTTATGCAAGGTTACTCTCTTCATTTGAGATTTGATCTTGTTCATTTCAATCCATCATCTCCATTTGTATTTTATCATCTTGAGCTTTGATCAAGGGTTGGGAAAGGGTCACTAGCACATGTGACACCAATCCAACATGGAATAGGTGATTATCATGCTTTTGAAATGTCTTTTTGATGTTGTTTTGTTACTTGTGGCATTTCTTTAGCATAGGTATTTTATTTCATGGAGGTATTTGCAGATTTGTGTGTTTAGACTAACCCTTCTAATGAGTTTTTGAGGTTGGTCTTACATTGTAGATTTAGGGTACTTCACTATGTTAATGTGAATGGATTGTTGATGTATCAATCAACAAGTACACTAAAATCACATTATGATTTTTTTGTAAATTGGTCTCAAATTAATCAAAATATTCCAATCCAATTCCCTTTCAAAGATAATAAAAATGTATGGACTTTTATATCTCTTTTTTTGTTGACTCAAGTGTATTCCTGTGACACAGCCCAATGCCCAACCCGCCTTACCTTGGTCTTACATTTCACCAAGTTGGGGTCGAAAAGGGGTGGGTAGGGTCACAAGGATAGAAATTTTTTTAAGGAACCTTTGGTTTAAAGGGAAAAGGAGAAGTATGTTATTAAAAGGTATGAAATTTTATTTCTTCTTCTCTTTTGTTGATTCAAGGGTATCTATGTGATCCAACCCAATGCCCAACCCGCCTTACCTTGGTCTTACATTCTGCCAAGTTGGGGTCAGAAATGGGTGAGTTGGGTCACAATAATAGAAATTATTCAAAAGTAATTTTAATCCAAAAGGTAAAGGAGAAGGATGTTATGTTATTTAATACGAATGGATTGTTGGTGTGTCAATCAATAGGTACACTAAAATCACATTATGATTTTTTTGTAAATTGGTCTCAAATTAATTCAACATTTTTCAATCAAAACCTCTTTCAAAGATAATAAAAATGTATGAATTTCTCTTTTTTCGTCTTTTTCATTGACTCAGGGGTATCCCTACGACCCAGCCCAACGCCCAATCCACCTTACCTTGGTCTTATATTCTGCCAAGTTGGGGTTGGAAAGCAGTGAGCTAGGCCATAAGGATAAATATTTTTCTAAGACACATTTGAACCAACTTGGGAAAAGGAGGATGCTATGTTAATACGAATGGATTTTTGGTGTATCAATCAACAAGTACACTAAAATCACATTATGATTTTTTTGTAAATTGGCCCCCAATTAATCAAAATATTCCAATCCAAAGCCCTTTCAAAGATAATAAAAATGTATGGACTTCCCTCTCTTCTTTTTTTGTTGACTTAGGTGTATCTCTGTGACCCAGCCCAATGCCCAATGCCCAACCCGACTTACGTTGGTCTTACATTTTTCCAAGTTGGGGTCAGAAAGGGGTGGGCAAGGTCTCAAGGATAAAAATTCTTCTAAATAATCTTTATTCCAAATGGCGAAGGAGAAGTATGTTATGAAAAAGGCATGAACTTTTATTTCTTTTTTTTGTTGACTCAAGGGTATCTCTGCGATCCAACTCAGTGCTCAGTCCGCCTTACCTTGGTCTTACATTCTGTCAAGTTGAATTCAGAAAGGGGTGATATGTGTCATAGGGATATAAATTCTTCTAAGACACATTTGACTCAAGGGAAAAGGAGGATGCGAATGGATTGTTGGTGTATCAATCATCAAGTACATTAAAATCACATTATGATTTTTTGTAAATTGACATCTAATTAATCAAAATATTCTCATTCAAACCCTTTTCAAAGATCATTAAAATGTATGGACTTCTCTCTCCTTTTTTTGTTGACTCGGGAGTATCTCTGTGACCTAGCTCAATGCCCAACTCGCCTTACCTTGGTCTTACATTTTGCCAAGTTGGGGTCGAAAGAGGTGAGTTGAGACACAAGGATAAGAATTCTTTTAAGGCACATTTGGTCTAAAGGGAAAAGGAGAAGTATGCTATGTTACTTAATACAAATGGATTGTTGGTATATCAATCAATAGGTACACTAAAATCACATTATGTTTTTTTTAAATTGGCCTCCAATTTATCAAAATATTCCAATCCAAACTTCTTTCAAGGACAATAAAAAGGTCTAAACTTATTTTTTCTTTTTTGTTGACTTAGGGGTATCCCTACGACCCAACCCAACACCCAACCCACCTTACCTTGGTCTTACATTCTACCAAGTTGGGGTTGGAAAGGGATGAGCTGAGTCACAAAGATATAATTTTTTTTAAGACACCTTTGATTTAAAAGCCAGAGGAGAAGGATGTTATGTTACTTAATATGAATGGATTATTGGTTTATCAATCAACAAGTACACTAAAATCACATTGTGATTTTTTTTATAAATTAACCTCCAATTAATCAAAATATTTCAATCTAAACCCCTTTCAAAGACAATAAAAAGGTATGAACTTCTATTTCTTATTTTTTGTTGACTCAGGGGTATCCGTGCAACCTAGCCCAACACCTAACCCACCTTACCTTGGTCTTACATTTTTCCAAGTTGGGGTCAAGAAATGTGTCGTGCTAGGGCAAGACTAATTCCTTAGGGATGTATGCAATATCCTCCAAGCCACGTGCATTGGGTAAACTTGGACCTCAAAGTCAAAACCAAAACCATGGGGAGTATACCTATGACTTAAGCCTCCTCCACTATTTGTGTGGGCTTTAGGACGAACCTAACTTCTATTCCTTCTTAGGAGAGAGAGTGAAGGTATGGAGGTTGATTTTTTAATTCATTTTTAGCATAGATAAGTCAATTACTATGTATGTCTTTAACATTGTCAAATAATTGAAAACATGTTATGTTATGTTATGTTATGTTGTAATAGTTATTGATTATGTCCTTGAGTGGAAAATATCTCGCTCAGGTCTGCCTCCTTGCCTTCTAATATTCAAAATATATTTGATGTTTTTACTGTATATTTGCAATTAAGATTGATTGATGTATCTAATCTGCAGATTGCCTAAGTAGTGAATCCCTTATGAAGATGATTGGTGATTTAATATTTAGAAGATATTATTTTTTCCGAGTAATGTATTTTCTCCTCTCAATCCAATCGATGATCCTTGCATTTGAGACATCCTTCATTTTATACCCACAATGGGGCTGAAGGTCACAAATTTTCATTGTAATGTTTCCACCAAAAGTTACGTCCTCAATTAATTGCTTAACAAATCCTTGCCTTCATTTAATCACTTTGAGGGATAATTAATTCCATTAATATTATCCCTCTTAAATCATTTATCCTCTCTTAGATCATTCGCTGCATTTGCAAGAGTGAATTGTTGATTTTATTACATTATTAATAATAATGGTCTTATACTTTTATTTTATTAAAAGAATCTCTAAATTTGCACAATTTTAAGAGATCTAGAAATTGACTATAGCCCACAAAACTCAAAAACACACATTAGATGGAAGATATTTTCATATGTGGTCTAGCTATATTGAAATCTCTGTGTGACTTGTGATCTACAAATCTTGAGATTCACACCTTTCAAAGGCTTCTATTTTCTTTTGGGTAAGTGGAATAAAGGGTTTTATAAACCTTAAGTAGTAAAATAAAATTATGTGTAGATCAAGGAGAAAAATGAAAGCAATGTTGGGTGGATCTGATGGCAGAAACTCAATAACACTCGGTTACAATGAAATGAACTAGTTAACAAAGATGGATACTGGATGAAAAAGAAATAAAAACAGTATTGGAAAAGCATTAATGATTGGATACTCGATTTTTTATGGATTTTCTCTATCAAAGACTTCTTTTTCAAACTGGATTAAAATTTGTGGCTTAAAATTGGACTTCGAGTGGGTTTTTAAAATAGTCAAGAAAGGGATTTATTTGGTCTCTTTATAAAGATCCTTAAATGGAGCTTTTAGTACTTATACTTGTCCCAAGATGATGTAGGGAGATTTGCATTAAATCTATGTTTGGACTAGTGAGACCACAATTAAAAACTCCATTTTAGTGCAATAATAGCAATTGCAATTGCATCACTAATGTATGCAAATTTGTCTTCATCCATTAGCATTCATGTATTTTAGCCCTAGTTTCTTTCTAATGACATAATTACAGAATCATTCATGGGCAAGAGAGAATGTAAACAAATGTCTTATCTATTTAAACAAAATACCTAACTATTTCAAATAATAAATATATATATATATATATAATAAATGTCTTATCTATTTAAACAAAATACCTAACTATTTCAAATAATATAAACCATACGATATCCATAATGCACATTGGAAGTTGGATCATAATGGGACTTGGATGAGGAGTATGATAAGTCAGCTCAAAGCTATCCATACCAAGCCCAAGAGTTGATATACCATCCCTCTTGTCCCTTAAGTGGCACACACAATTGTCCAACATGGGGTGGCGTACTTGATAGAAAAACTTGTATTTGCATTCCCTACCCTTGCTGCCTTGTCCATCCCTCTTATGATTAAAACTCCTCAAATTCATCTCAACAACCAATCCATGTAGAGGTTGTGGAAAAAGGCTATCATGGGAGGCTCATAGACATCCTCTCCCTAAGCCCAAGGGAAGATATGACCCCTTGGCTCCAGGAGGCAAACACACAGTCATTCACCATGGAATGGTGTACCTAGGAAGAAGTCTAGTATCTGCTCAACCTACCGGCATCTCCCTCATTCCTCCTTATGGTTGCTTGATGAGTAAAATAAATACAAACTATGATAATAACAAAATATTTCATTACATACAATAATCATGATAGAGCATACCATAATAGTTATTAACACATGAGATGGCTATACAACAACAGTTGTAATAGTTATTGATTATGTCCTTGAGTGGCAAATATCTCTCTCAGGTTTGCCTCCTTGCCTTCTAATATTCAAAATCTATTTGATGTTTGTACTGTATATTTGCAATTAAGATTGATTGATGTATCTAATTTGCGGATTGCCTGAGTAGCAAATCCCTTATGAAGATGATTGATGATTTAATATTTAGAAGATACTATTTTTGCTGAGTAATGTATTTTCTCCTCTCAATCCAATCGATGATCCTTGCATTTGAGACATCCTTCATTTTATACCCACAATGGGGCTAAAGGTCACAAATTTTCATTGTAATGTTTCCACCAAAAGTCACGTCCTCAATTAATTGCTTAACAAATCCTTGCCTTCATTTAATCGCTTTGAGGGATAATTAATTCCATTAATATTATCCCTCTTAAATCATCGATCCTCTCTTAGATCATTCCCTGCATTTGCAAGAGTGAATCGCTGATTTTATTACATTAATAACAATGGTCTTATACTTTTATTTTATTATTTTAAAACAGGTTTATTATTTTTAAGGAGATCGTCACGATCTCATGGCGGATACATGACAAATACAAACTTACAAAATGTCAAATGTCAATGCACGATTTTACCCAGGGTCCACCCCAAGGTGCCTAAGCCAGACTCTGGGTGTACCCATAGGCTATCCTGAATCGTATTTTGCCAATTCAGTCAACTGTTCTACCAAACCCAACTTCTTAGGGTTATATAAGTCTAACAAAAATAGTGTGAGACTGGCAATGGGGGTAAGAAACCATGATGATAATAAAGTTCTCATATGTACAAGCATGATCACATAAGGCATAATTCAAAGAGTGTATCCTCTTTCGTGAGCCTGCTACAAGAGATAACTTACCAGCTACACTAAGATTCCATATGAAAAACATCTAGATATATGGCACAAAAAAATTGTTCAAAAAAAACTGTGCCTATTAAACATTCCTAAAAATGACTGAATTGTGATATGTGGCAAATTTTGCAAGTTTTGGAGCTTTATAAGCATGCAACTATGTGTAGTGAGTATCTTTCTCATTTTCATTTTCCCTGAGATTATTCTTCTTACACATACTTCTTTCTTGCATAATTGTAAATCAACCAGCTAGATATCCTATCATCAATCCTAGTATGTTTGTCCTTTGCTAATTCCTCTTCAAAAACAAATTAAGAACTTTCCTTACTGGTATTTCTAGCATTGTCCGATTCTTCTGGTTGGTGACTCTTCACTTAAGTAGTTGAGGGCTTCTCATATAAACCCTTCTCTCCTCCATCTATTACATTTTCCCCATCTGCTATCCAGCCACCTTTACCATCGAGACAAGCAATCCCTCCTCTTCTAATAGCTATTCCATTACCCAGTGAAAACATTAAAAGAATCTCTAAATTTGCACAGTTTTAAGAGATCTAGAAATTGACTATACCCCACAAAACTCAAAAACACACATTAGATGTAAGATATTTTCATATGTGGTCTAGCTATATTGAAATCTTAGTGTGACTTGTGATCTACAAATCTTTAGATTCACACCTTTCAAAGGCTTCTATTTTCTTTTGGGTAAGTGAAATAAAGGGTTTTATAAACCTTCAGTAGTAAAATAAAATTATGTGTAGATCAAGGAAAAAACTGAAAGGAATGTTGGGTGGATCTGATGGCTGGAAGGATTTTCAAAGGAAAACATTTCTATGGTTTTTGAAATCACTAAATTATTATTAATAAGGTTAACCATAGCAGAAACTCAATCATACCCGGTTACAATTAAATGAACTAGTTAACAAAGATGGATACTGGATGAAAAAGAAATGAAAACAGTATTAGAAAAGCATTAATGAGACACTTACTGGGTCAAAGTTAGGCTGAATTATCCCTCTATTGGGTAATGCTTTCTTCACTTCTGCTATTAAAGCTGGTAAACCAGTTTCTGCTGCACAGACTTTTAATCCACGAATAAAATCTCTGGGAGGCAATACATGTGATAGAGATTCTTTCACACTTTCCAAATGCATGTTTTCTTTCATCTGTTTCATTCAGAAAAAATTGTATAAAGGTCTAGTAGTTTGAGTAATAAAAATCATCAGACACAAAAGAATGAAAAGAACAAATCCCATAATACAGAGATGTTAGCTAGAAAACATTCCAACGATTGGTTTTCACTTTTCCATATGAACCTTTTACGGAGTTGCAGAAATTCAAACTTTCATATCAGGATTTGGGAATAGACCCATGGGCTATGCTCAAAATCCAGACAAACCTGATTAAGACGTGGAGTTTGGCATACAAAACTAAAGCTATAGATTATTGCCCTTCCCATTCACCATAATTAAGATGTGGAGTTTCGCATAGAAAACTAAAGCATGGTTTATTGAGAGGTGTGTTAGATTTATGGTGGATGGGAAGGGCAATGTACTGCTCCCTTTTTGACCCACAAACACTGAATTTTTGGTAGTTGAAATGGATTGGGGTTGACTGGATTATGTCAGGTGTTAGATTTTGTTAATCTTCTAGTTTGTTAGCTAGTTTTAGTTTTGTCAGTTAAATAAGGAATGTTGCAGTTATTTCATTAGTTATCTTTAGTTAAATAAGGAATCAACTTCAATTAAACAAAGATTCAAGCAGTTGGTTACCTCCCTGAATTTTGGTGGAGTGTTTGTCAGTTAGATGGCATTGAACGTGAGATTAATTCCCATAATATGTGGATTGCTTGAGTTGAAAATCATATAGGTAGTGCTGGGAAGAGGAAAGGCATCATTGATTATCACAAACACAAAAATTTCATTCTGTTTACAGAAATTGGATGTTCCTACAGCAGCTTGTTGCTTTAGACAAAATCCTCAATTTTTTTAATTTTCAGATCAGCTTTCATGAGGACAGAACCCCTTTGAGATATTTAGTAGCAAGGAAACAATGAGGTCATTCTGAGGTCTTCAACAGTACCAGGTGGCAGCAACAACCATACAGAGAAATTAGTGTCAATGAGTAGTATAATTTTGTTGTATTGTTTTCTGAGTGTATGGATTTCAAAAATACAAAATACATACACCTGCTGTTAGAATATTTTTTTAGTTTACTTTCTATGTATTTAGACTTGTTACTAGTCTTTTCTGGGTTTACTTTCTATGTATTTAGACTGCAATACTACAGACAATTTAGTAAGTGTGAGATGAATTGGAAAGTGCTAGAAGATTTTGAAATCTGAAATTGATACAAATGGAAATGGAACTTAGTAAGGAGAGAAGGGCGAAGTTAATGAACAGAATGATAATTTCATTTGAATATCCATTGCACTATCATCTGCAGTTCTGAGAATGATTTAAATCTACCAAAGTGGTTACTTCTGGTACAACAAGATGATCAAGTGAAAAGGGAAGAGAATATGAAGGAAGAGGCTACGAAGGTAAGAGATCTCTGCTACTTTCTCTAAATGACTACCTGCTTTCTGCAATTCATCCAAACGAATGCTAAATGAGTGAAGTTGGAATCTCTTTTGTTTTTTATGGATTTTCTCTATCAAAGACATCTTTTTCAAACTGGATTTAAAATTTGTGGCTTAAAATTGGACTTCGAGTGGGTTTTTAAAATAGTCAAGAAAGGGATTTATTTGGTCTCCCTATAAAGATCCTTAAATGGGGCTTTTAGTACTTATACTTGCCCCAAGATGCTGTAGGGAGATTTGCATTAAATCTATGTTTGGACTGGTGAGACCACAATTAAAAACTCCATTTTAGTGCTGTTGAAAGTAGTAATTGCAATTGCAATTGGATCACTGATGTATGCAAATACCGAAGCAGGTGAGAAAATTCTCGTTCACATCACTTGCAGTCTAAGAAGAGGGTCATGTTGAAGCTGTAACATGAGACTGAATTTGAATTTTAAGATGTCTATTCGACCATGTGACATGAAAATGACAGCTTTCATCAATTTTTTGGACTAGCTTTGAGTGGCCAGATTTTTTCCCAAAGAGGCGGTGGCTTCTACATTATGCACTCTGTTTAGACGTTGATTTCAATGAAGCAAAATAGAGTGGAAAGATCATTTTAGCCCTAGTTTCTTTCTAATGAGATAATCCTAAATCAGGCATATGTGGACCTTGAAATGATGAATCAAACTAAAGAGGGGATAATTACAGAATCATTCGTGGGCTAGAGAGAACGTAAACCATCTAGGATGACAAAAGACAACCAGTAAGGCACTTCAGCAGCTACACTGACATGGTTCTCTACTTCCACTTTCAATCTGGCCTCCACATTGATCTGGTTCACTGCCTTCAATCTGCTTCTCCATTTTAAATGCCAAACCAGAAAACCAGAGCAGTAGCAGCATATCCTCATCATCAACATGTGACTTTTTTTTGCAGTGGATTCATTTGAATATTTGAATAATATCATAGTGGGAGAGCCTTAATTGAGTTTAAAAAAAAAAAACATTCAAGATACTGATATCCATATTTTTCCTAAAGTGGGACACACACATGATGGTCTTTGAAGCTAGAAAATATCAAGCTTCTACCAGACGGGGCTACTTGTCTGCTACACAGTTGAGAGAATACAATTTGCATTGATTGTAAGAATCATGCAACAGAGTCTGGAGAATATAATTTACATTGCTTGAGACAGTCAACCAGAACTTATACAGCACACCTACATTCCTGGTGTAGGTGTATAATTGTGGAATTTGAATGAACCAAATTCCAAGGGAGCAAAGATATCCACAAAGATTCTTTCTCCATCCTTTGAAGGGTTAAACATATCCACAGGTCAGTTAGGCAAAAAGGAAATAAAGACTCTTAATATGTTACGTTGGGCTCTGGCCAAGATCTCAGGATTCCAAGCTATACCCTGGTCATGATTTGTACAGCTATGTTTAAACCTTGAATACCATAGAAACTTTAATAGATCACTCTTTTCTTAATCTTTTGAAAACAAAAACAAAGAAAAAGTCAAGTTTAATGGGTAGAAAAATAACTTAAATGTTCGTCAAAGGGAATAGACTAAATTGATATATCATAGGGGCTTTCATGTGCTAATTGCTAGAACTAGAGGAGAAGTAAGGGAAAGATAGAGGGTGCCTGGGTTTACATGGCCAAGGCACACGTAAGAAAGAAGATACCACTGTATAAAACTAAAACTAAAAAAAAATCAGAAGCATTGATGTAGAAGCTTGCCTGTGGAACTTCTGAGCCCTTATTCCAAACAGTCTCCTCCAATATATTAGAAGAAGCAGAACTTCCTTCATCCCCACCGCGAGGAGCAAGCCTTCTAATGCCAACCTCCTGGACAAAGCCCACTATGAACAACGATTAAAACACGCAACCCAACACAATGCAGAATCCCCTAAAATGACGAGGAAAACATACATAAATCATCTTATTCTACCTCTAAGATCAATATGTCTGTTGCTGTCACTGGTGTTCCATATAAAAAAAAAGTTGGAGCTAAATCTTGTGTATCCCAAAATATGATGATGAGTTGTTGGAAATGGCCTGCGACGGTCCTTGTGTGGGCTGAGAAAGGAAACCCACATGCCAGAGTTTCCATTATCTTTTGTCTTCTTACGCAATCCCTCACTGTATCCAAGAGCCTATACTGCTTTCTTGCGGCTGGTATGCCTTAAATGTATCCAGCTGGGGCAAACTTAGGATCGTGGGGTCATCCACCATCATCACTGGGATATTATAGGCCTTCTGCTGGACTTCCTCATTTACCACAATAACCCGTGCCTTTCCACCAACACCCAGGTGTGCCATCTCCGTTAACACAACAAGAACAAGTTCAACAGACTACTGTAAATTTGTCTTCATCCATTAGCATTCAATAGTCCTTTACAGCAGCCTGTCAATATTTTGTCTGATCAGTTTTCTCTACCTCCATGCCTGTGGAGACAACAACAATTGATTCTGGATCAAAACAATCTTCATTGCCAACCAGTACAGCATCATCATCAAGAATTACAAGAAGTTAGTGTTGTTTTGAGCCTCGTATACTGCTTTTTTTTAACGGTAAAACAAATCTCTACTTATTTTAAGAATTGTCTTTGATTTGAGGAATATATTGTTCATAATCTATAAAAACAATTTTTCAAAATTATTTTGAAGACGATCAAGCGAAGAAACAGTTTAGTTCGTCGATCACTTTTTACTGTTTACACTGCCGGTAAATGCCGTTGCCAGAGTTTCGTAATCTGAGGGGATCTTCATTTCATTTAAATTATGCATTCTGTTCTTTAAAATATGTCCCTAATAAATCCATAAATATCATTGTGGGATATGTTATAAATTATGAAAAGTCCCAAGTAAAAATAGTTTCCAACTCTTGGTTGAGTTGTCTAAAATTAGCTGACACATGGTTATTTCATAAATATCATTGAATTCAATCTTACTGTGGGATATGTTATAAATTATAAAATATATGAATTGATAGATCATTTAGAAAATGATTTTAAAATTATTATTTATTTATTTATTTATTTATTTTATTATAGAATAATATATTAACTATTATATAAATATTTATTATTGATGTCATTATTTTATGTGTTTATTATTATATTAATATATTATATTTATTATTTGTACATTAACTATTCTATTAACTATTATTATAGAATAATATATTAACTATTATATTAATAATTTTTTTTAAAATTTTGATTAAATTTATAAACTTCAAATATCATAAATTTTGAAAAATAATAAACTAATAGAAGTAAGAAAATATAAATAAATATAATTTTAATAAAAAATCATATTAAAAAATAATAAAATAAAAAAACTAGTAAAATTATAAAATTAATAATCTAATAAACATATGCAATTAATAAAATCATAATATTATCAAATATAAAATTATATAAATTATAAAATTAATAGATTATTATTTTATAAAAATAAATTAATTATAAAATAAATAGAAAATATAAATGATAGTTCAAATTAATAAATTATAAAAGTAATTAAAAATTATAATTAGAATACTAACTATAAATTTATAAAAGTGGTGATGATGGAAAAGCATTAAAAATGGCGTCTCTACCGTGGGAACAATGAAAACATGAAAAACATGAGTAAACGAAAAATATTATATTAGGAAACCTTATGCGGGCAGAAATAATTGCAAACGAGTGTTCATCGTCAAAACCGAAGCAGAAACAAATAGCGGCGGGGAAAACAATAAAGAGCGATGAAAAATAGCGGAAAAAGTGACGAAAAATGATGCACAACAGCTAAGATTGGTTTAACCCCCTTGCAGGTCTCTCGGGTGTCGTGAACCATTGACGAGCAAAGTGAGCTTCACAAGCTCAAATAGGGACACGCCTTCGACGTAATTATTTAAAGACATTTAATTACATTTGTTTCACATCCACACACATTTGAGCATCCTATCTCATTTCAAAGCATTGAAGGAGCTATCTTTAGCCTAACATTTGGATTTGGTGCATTAAAAGGAGTAGCATTCCATACACCTTGCAATCTTGATGTTTCTAATTACAACTATGACAACTTGTAAGGTGCAAGTAGTCAAAAAGGAAAGAGCATGGGATTTGGAGAGAATCATGCAATAGTTACAGAAACGTTAGGATAACACTATTTAGCTAACTAAGGTTGATTTGGTGTTGAAATTTATATATAGAGATGGATGTCTAAATTATATAGTAATTTACAACACATGGTTTTTATTGCATACTCATATATATAGAGTGCTAGGGTTGGAGATATTATCATAATATTTTATGGGTACATAGTATTGTCGAAATATCTCTCTGTATTGACTCCTATGATCTTCTATGGAACCTGATTATATTCCTAATTCAGAGGTCCTACCAATTGACCTCATGTACTACACAAATGTATGCAAAAAAATACACCAAAATATTGCCTAATGATTTTATATATATATATATTAAAAATTTTAATATTAATATTATATATTATAAAATAACATATATAATAATTATATTTACTATATTATATTTATTAAATAAAAGAATTACATATAATATATGTTTAATTTTAATTTATGCTATTTAATTATATAATATATCTTACATATATTATTATTTAAATTAATTATAAGAAATCAAACCATTTAATTTATTTGTGTGAGAGAGGGTGGTATTATACCATCCACTAAAGTTCAAATTAAATTTTGAGACTAAATTTGTTATTTAAATTAAATATATATTTATTTATTATTATATAGGATATTTACATTTAACCTAATATTAATTATTACATATATTAAAATTTTGTATAACTAACAATCGCACCTTGGTGTGGAATGGGTATGCCGAAGAAATATGGAAGGTCAATTAGGAAAATTTTTGGTCTATTTTTTACACAATTTGTGTATTATGTTTTTCCTTTGTGTGATTTATCTTTCCATGCTTGGAGTGGAGTTTAGTCTTTGAGTGTTTTTATTTTCTGCCACCAAACCTTCATCATCCTTTTAATGTTCAGGTTCCACAATAGCAGTTTATTTTCTGCCACCAAACCTTCATCATCCTTTGTTGGTTTGATATATCTTCTACAAGAAATTCATACACCTTATTCTTGATCTGAATCCAGCTGTGCCCTGGATCCTCCTTTTTCACACCGCTGTCTTTCATTATTTTTCTTAATTTTGCCACATCATCCCATCTACCATATGTAGCATACATACCTGACAACAGCACATATGTAGCAGAATCTTTGGGTTCCAATTTCAAGAGAGCCTGTGCTGGAGGATAGCCTAGCTCCAAATTGCCATGGACTTTACATGCACCCAGCAAAGTCCGCCATATAAGAGCTGTAGGCTCCTGTGGGATTTGTCTTATAATATCTAAGGCCTCCTCCGCTCGACCTGCACGACCAAGTAGGTCAACCATACAAGCATAGTGTTCCATTGTTGCTTCAATGCCATGATCTACACTCATTGAATGAAAGAAGCCACGACCTTGCTCTACAAGGCCTCCATGGCTGCAAGCAGAGAGGACACCAACAAATGTGATATGGTTTGGCTTAATCCCTGCAAGTTGCATTTGCTTAAAGAATCTAATCCCCTCCTCACAATTTCCATGCAGAGCATATCCTGAGATCATGGCATTCCATGAAACCACATTCCTCCTTGACATCAAATCAAACACTTTCCGCGAGTCCTCTATGTTTCCACAGCTGGCATACATGCTAATAAGAGTATTATCCACAGAGGTATTTGATTCCAATAATGTTTTTATAAGGTGTGCATGAATCTGTTTACCAGATTCCATGTCAGCTAAATTGGAGCATGCCCTAAGCACCCCTGAATATGTGAAGTGATTTGGTTTCATGAGATTGTGCTCCAGCATTTGGAAGAACACTTTGAGAGCCTCATCGTCCCCCCCCACCTGGACATAACCCCCAATCATCGTGGTCCATGAAACCACATCCCATCTAGACATTCTCCCAAAAATAATCTGTGCTGCTTCAATATTCCCAAATTTAACATAACCATCAACCAGTGCACTCCCAACAAAGACATCTGACTCCAATCCAGCTTTACAAACCAGAGCATGTAGTTGTTTACTCTCCTCCAAGAGTAGCAAACCTGCAAATGCCTTTATTATACTGGAATAGATATACTGATTGGGATTGACACCCATCTCTTGCATTTGTAGAAAAAGATTCATTGCCATCTCCTCGAACTCATTCCTTACACAACCGGATATCATAACATTCCATGAAATCACATTTCTCATGGGCATTTCGTCAAACACTTTACATGCATCCGATTTGCTCCCGCATTTACATTACATTTCAATTAGAGTAGTGTACAGAACAACGTCCAATTCAATTCCACTTCTTATGATGTGGGCATGCAATTCCCTGCCATGCTTAAGAGCTGAGAGGACAGCGCATGCCTTGACAACGCTGCTTGCAGTAAAATTACTCATTTTTATCATCTTTGTTTGCATTAGACGGAAGAGTTTCAGCGCCTCCTCCGCCTCTCCGCATTGAACATAAACTTCAATCATGACATTCCATGACACTAAACTTCGCTGAGACATTTCATCAAATATATGCCGCGCATCCTCGACATTTCCAGACTTCCCATACATCTGAACAAGTTTAGTTGCGAGAAAGACATCAGAGTACTTTCCAGCTTTGATGAGGCGGGTATGAAGCTTCTTGGCATCGTACTACACCAAACCCAAAGAAAAAGGTCAGCCATGAGAATTCAGACAAAGCCAGAAAAAATAAAAGAGCAGAAGAAGCGAAAGAGAAAAGGAACAACCTTCGCCTTGTAGTTGTCACGCTCCAACGCTAATGTTGAGGTCGTGTATGCCAAGGGGAGCTGCAGAGAGAGTGTCATCTTATGGCAAACGACTAGCTTTTCATTGTTCCATGATTAGGCCTACTGCTAAGTAATGCCCAGATTCAATTAGCAAAATGCAAAGGTTTTTAAATGGCATTTGGCATAATTTCATCTTATTATTAATTAAATTGTCGACTTGCATCAAACACGTATCGCATCTCTAGCTTTCTGTACTGGTTTATATATTCTTTTTGAAAAAGAAAACAAACTTAATAATTTATTGTTTTTGTTTGTTTTTAGTTAATTTTATATTAAATTTTATGCATTTCTTATATAATTCTAATGGTGTTGATTTTCATACATTCACTATTTCAAAATAACATTTTTTTTTAATCATTTTCAAGTAGTGCAATATTGATTCTTGTGAATTCTTGTGAGTGGAAATGAACCTCAAATCCTAAAACACCAAATTTAAATTCAAACATTCTTACTCCCTTCTACTAGTCATTATGAGCTAACTTAACACATTTTTCATCTGACGGGTTGCTATAACATGGCATTTAAAGACATTTATTATGTAATTTTTTTTAAAAAATGTGTTGTTCTTGACTCTAATAAGCATAAAAGGAAACAAATATGCATAATCATCATCATCATCATCATCATCATCATCATCATCATCATCATCATATTAGCTATCTGCATGTCTATGTGTGTTGTATTTGATCTTCCTCATCACCATTAATTCAATCCACCAAGTGGTTTGACTTGGTAAAACTCATTCAACTATTGAGTCAATAAACTCCCCAACAATGTCTCTAAATACCACCTTGACATTTCAAATATCTTGAAGGTGAAGGTGAGTAGATGTTATGGAGTTTTTTAATGCCAAATCAGTTCTACATGACTTAGATCAATTATACACCCCAAGTCAATTTTGTAGAGGTTAAGATTGATTTGCATCACTTTTGTGTTATTTTAGATTATACAACATTGATTAGAACAAGTAAATTAATTTTTTGATAGTGATGAATCAATTAAGAATGACATTAACAAACAATTATTCATCACTAATCCTAAAGCTAAGTACACATATCCACTTATTTATTTACTTTGGTCTTCAAGGTTAGATTTCACACTTGTTTCATATTTGATTATTGAATAACTTATTTTATTTATATCAACCCTTAAGTCATTCTTGTATTGTTCCTTTTATCCTTTAGGGCCTTTATTCATTTATTCCTCTCACTTATCCTAATCACATATAATTAAAATATTTCTTATCACATGGACTCCCAAATGTCATTATGCTTACCCTCTATCCACATGCATTTGTTATTGGTTTTCATGTGTTTCTACACATTAAAGCATTTAATCATAATATCCTTATTATTTTTTGTATTTTTATCATATGAATATGGATGTCTCTTCTACAAAGGTGTTGTTTCATCATGTGTGATTTTTCCTCCTTCATAGATCTCTTTTTATTACTCTTCCCTCTCTTAGACATACTTCACTTGTCCATGAGCTTCATGATGCTTTTACTCTTCCTATAACTAGTGATGCAAATGAGCATGCAGATGTTTACCTTTGAGTACCTCTCCTCCCCATGTTTTATTTAATATTGGTGATACTTTATCCCTAACATCTCATGATACATCTAGGGACCCTCTTTCATGCAATGATTTTATACCTAGTAAGCATGTCCTTTATTCATACCACACTAAATTTTTGAGTTCACCTATAGGTTCTCTTGACTATTGCTCACTTTTTTCATCTTTCCACAAGGGCCCTAGTGATATTAACACACATATTTTACCTTCACATGAGGTTGTTAACCCTTATATATATATTTAATCTTAAGGTATTTTAATGATATGTTTAATGATGAGCATAGTGGTAGTTCTTTGTGCTTGATGACTCTTTATTTCATGACCATAGTAAATTCTTCACTATAGAAAATATATTTAATTTTCTTTGCTCATGGTTGAAGAACAATGCCTTAAAGAATTTTTCAATAACCTCCATCAATCTATTTTGTGATTTTGATGTGTTATGGCTAGCCTAATAGAGATTTCAAGTATAATTGTATGCACGCTATTGAATGGAAAATATCAAATTAAAATCTAGCAATTTGTGAGGTCTCTTTTAATACAAATAAATATTCTCTTGAAGCTCCACCACTAGTCCACATCACTACTAGGCCCTTTCTAATTAATGCAATATTATTTTCTTTAGTAGACCTTATTTTTCGTAATGGCATAGGGTTGGGTAGTCATGTAACAAAAAACACCACATGAAATGCTCCTAAAACTTTATAAAAGATAAACCAACTATTCTTCTACATTTGCATGCACCATTCCTTTATAGGCCCTCACTACAATGATCTTTAATTGAATATTCCTCAAATCTAGGGATCCATCATCAAATTGGCATGCCATTTCACTACTCATAAGAAATTTTGGTAGGATCTATTATTTTCCAAAGCTAAAATATTTTATAGGGACAAATTCAAAATTAAAATTAAAAAAATCCTATATCTTATATGATGCATGGGAATGGAAATTCACCTACCTAGAGCTTTAAGCAGATGTGTTATGTGACAAAACTCAATAGAACTTGTACCAATTACTTACATAGTATAATCCAACTACCAACAAAGGAAATAATATTTCCAAATTCTTAGAAATGTATCACCATCTCCTCAACTAGCCCACAAATTCTTTTGTTTTGAGGGAAAATATCATTGTGGGTGGAAGTTCTTTATAAACACTAGACAATGTGCCTATTTTTAGTTTGCATGTAGTTTCATATATTGAGCTATTGTGTACTACCCACCCATGTTTTAATTCTTTCCTTTTCTTGATGTTTCTATGATACGATTAAAGGTAATATTGGTTGATTATGATATGATATAATTGTAGGATGGATATGCACCTTGCTAAATTGCATGTCTTCATTAGTTATTATGTGTTTCTTCAACTATGATCTCTATTGTCATTTTTTTTTGTATCACCTTAAGTGTGCAAGATATAAAGATGTCTTTAACCAATAGAAGGATATGCAAGAGAAAGACATGTATTCACTTAACCTTCTCACCATACCTAGTCCTCGTGGTCAATTTAGAGACCTTGTGATTCTTGTGGTATGTTTGGTTTCTTAACCCATTCTATTCAATTGTAAATAAAAGGATTTTCCTTATGGCTATCTAGTTGACCACTAATCTAAATCATTTCAATTCATAATCCCCTATCGTGTCAAACTTGTAAAATTGTATACTTTTCTTGTGTGTTATTTTATTCTTGAATTGTAAGTTGGTTTCCTGAAGTGTTTAGAATAAATCAATATTTTATTAGGAATATTAATATACAACACAATTTAGTAAATAGATTTAATTAAGTTTGTGAGCTCCTATTAAATGTAAGCTATCACATTTAAGTTAAATGCATAGTTTAACAAGATAAAATTAATTTTAATCAAGAAGGAATTATCTAAGTGAAAATTATTAAAAAGAATAATTTATGCATTTCACTTAAAGGTAAAATATGTTTGAGTTGGTATTTCACATTTCAATATTGTGAGTATTTTGAAATGCAATAATTTATTTATTTTATATAAGTTAAACACATTAGTTTTTTTATTAGGGGTAAAATAGGTTTTGGTGGGACCCAAAACCCATTACAAATAGGCTTTGCAGGGACTTGAAACCCTATAAGAGGAAAGCTATAATTGGATAGAAATAGAGGCAATCAACAACTCAACGACATCAGCCACTCAAAAGACACACAAGACTACCCAAGCTACAAAGAATAGGTTTTGAAGTGAACCTTAAACCATTTACAACTATGTTTTAATTAAGACCTAGAGCCCTAACAACCAACAAAGATTGTCTGAGTCAGTTAGACAACAAGAAACGGTCATAATCATCTAGGCAATAACACAACCAGACTCCAACAAACCAACTGCTTAGTAACCACAACATTAGTTGATTTTAGTGAAATTATTATATTAACTATTTAAATATATTTTAAATAATCATTTTAAATATATTGATTAGTAATTTTTTTGAAAGAAAAATATCAATTAGAAAAATATATATAAGTGAAATAACCCTTTTTAAAATAACTTATTTGGTGCGAAGAGGAGAAAATGCCATTTTGGAGATTTTAGGGAATTTTAGAAGGTTTTAATTACTTGTTATTTTCTCTATTTGTCTCCTTATTTGAGCCCTCCTGTGTGAGTGGATGATTTTTAAATGAATATGGATACTTCAATTGTGTGTGGATTACTAAACCATGGGAGAAGAAGGATATTTGAAAACCTTGCTTTCAGTATTTTTGGGAGAAAGGAAGATCTCCAATTTATTTGAAAATTGTATTAAAAAGGAAATATATTCCTCTATTATTATTTATGATTTTTTTTTATGTTCTTTCTTTTTATCATGTCAATATAGGGCAGATGCATATGATATCTCATTCTTTATGTTGGAATTGAATTTGAATTCTTATAATATATCAATACATTTATTTTAAGTTGATATTTTTTATTTTTGAGACATTCAATTAGTACTATTATGATATAATTTTTTATATTTTTTTATTACATATTTATGGGGTTGGATGGATTCAAAATAAAAGGGTATTGTTGGAAAATTGTTCAAAATATTTTTGTAGCTTTCTTGATAAATGTTAAATGACCCAAAAACCTTTCAAAAGTTGACACAAAAAATATTTGATTGAAAAACTATGATTCCTATCCTATTTAGACTGTCCTATTTAGAGAAAGAGGATATTATTTGATTTTGAAATTATAAATTTTTTAATTAAGGAAAAAATTTAGTGAATAGTGAAAAGGGTAAAGCTTCCATTAATGGTGTTGAGCTTTTTGCATGGTTCTTGAAATTGTAAAAATGTGGAATTTTTATTTTAAGACGTAATTTTAATTTTAATTTTATGGGACATAATGTCTCACATTGGAAAGGAAATTTCATACATTTTAGATATAGGTTTCATGCTTTTTAGCCTCTTTTTCCATGTCATGGCCTTTTGAACAACTTCAACTAAGATTAAACTACAAAGTTAGGAGTAGAGTGGAACCTTATTTTTTATTAATAATTGGACTATATCGATGTGAAAAGCATGAAGGGGAATAACATTTAATAAGATTGATTTTTATTGTCTTGAGAAGCTCCTATTGTATTGGCATTGTATTTCTCTTCTCCATGTGGATTTATCTCATCCATGTGGATTTGAAGACTAGCATGATGAAACACTATGCCTAGACCTAGTGACCTCCTATTGTCTAGTGGGTCATTGTACCTAATTACATTTATTTTATTTATGTGATTCTCTTACATGAGTATTGTTGTACCATCACACTCAATTTTTTTGGTGTTGGTGGTTGTCACCATTCCCTTGTGTGTTATTGTTCATTGACTACCTTAATCATTATGTAACCTTTTTTATTATGATTACAATGTGTATATTTATTGAATGATGATGCCATTATTTTTTCCTATTGTATGAAAATTTGGTGTAAATTATATTTTCACATGTATTAATAAATAAATTGTAATATGGTTTGGAGTGCTTTCCTTCTTTCCTCAATTGCATTGAAACAAAATGATTAGTGTTAATTAATATCAAAGGAAAATGTTATGTAAATTAAAATTGTTGATGCTACTTGTATTAGCCTATTTGTTTCTTCTAATTTTGGTTGGTTCACTGGTGTAGACACTTAATTCTCATGTCACCTTCTAATGTCACACCTAACATTACATCCTTATACCATGTTGATAATTTTCATTATCATGTTAATTCCCCTATTCATTTACCACCACTAATTAATTAAATAATTAATCCATATTATTTAGTTAATTAGGCTAATGATCATTCATTTATTTTAAAATAGATAAATCTATTTTCACTTATTTATCTAAAATAATAAAAATATAATTATCCATTCATATGCCATCATAAATCCTTTGTGGTTCCCTTCTATTTTTAGTCCATGTGTACACCTAATTTCAAAATAAATAAATAAAAGTTATTAATTACCTTCACCAAATATAGGTCCTACTAAGGAGCCATCATAACTCCCTCTTGAATATTCTTAGTCAATGAATATTATCCATTCATCTCAATTGATCTTAACATTCATTCAAATATCAAATCCTTTCCATTCACATCCTTCTATAAATTCAACCCAATTATTCATCAAAGAATTAATGATCTTGAAAGTTGGATAGGTACATGCTACAAAAATATCACACTTCCTTGAGAAATCACATATATTGTATCTCAAGAAATCAAGTTAAACAAATATGTTTTGTTTTGGTAAAGATTGTCTAGCATTTTTTATTTGAACTCTCATTAGCTCAATCTTAGGTTATATGCTTGTTTTAGAACATAGGGTTTTTGTATTGCTTTAAAATTCCTTTTGTTTTTATATCTTGAATGTATATTGGCATGCTTAATGGGACATTTTCTCTTGTCTAATTTTTATTTTGTGGGTGTTGCACAAATTATTTGGAAATTTTTGTGTGTAGGATTTGTGTTGATATTTTGTAGGTTGTATATATCTTGGAGTATTTTGACATAAAATAGACCTTGCCATTACATCCAAAAATACCAAAACCTATAAATTGATTATCAATTTTCTCAAATCAAATAAATTTGCAATCTAAATCTTGAAAAAATATTACCTAAAGAAGTCGTACAACCTTTACATAGGCATAATAGTAGATACCTTTTTCTTTATTTTTAATTTATAATTTAAAAAAAAAATTAAAATTTTAAAGAATTTTTTTTTTAAATAAAAAAATCTCTTTATCTATAAAAAATAAGAAAAAAATTAAGCAAGTCACAAGATGCCTCGTAGCTTATGCTCCCATCGCTAACATAAGTAGTAGGTTTGGATCTCATAACCCCCTTTCAAGGCTTTAAAATACTTGCTAGGTGGCTTAAATTGTTGTCAATTGTACTATAAACCTATTTCCCCTACTACCATTGGTAGGAAAATAAATTCCATCATTGGTCAAAAGTTCGTGCTCCACCCTTGTGATTCTCTAACAAATCCCTCTATCCAACCACCCTCATGCTTCTTGGGTGCCACCCATTTGGAAGTGCTCCACCTCCTAGGCCAAAGGGCACTTTTTACACCTAAAATAAGCTATTTTTTCAAATGAGCATAATTTTTTCTTAGAGAGTTGGTTTTTTTTGTGTTTCTATAGGCACTAGAAAGCTAGTTCCAAGAACTTAATAGAGATATAGGTAATTTTTTCCCATTAATTATCTAATATTTAAATTTGAAGCTCACTTTTTCACGTTGTTTTGTAATAAGCATAAATTTTGCATATGATTTTTTTATAGAATTAATCAAAAAATCACAAGAAATCTCTTGGTAGCATCCATTTTAATAATGTTAATTTACTATTTTATTGGGATTTTTTTTTTGTTCTAAATCCTTTATGAATGTAGTGAAATCGTATGTTGAAGACTTGATTTAATTCAAGACTAATAACATTTTTGCAAAATTTCACATGTTATTAAATATCAAATTTTTTGAAAATAATTCTCACTCAATTATTTAATCTTAATTAATAAATCATTTTTTTGTGTATTGTCATGATTTTATCATGTATGCTCTCATCTAGCACCTTAGTTCAACCGTGAGGATCAAAATCACTCTTCACTTGTGCATCCCAAGAGACCTCATGTATGCACTCTCCTTGAACCTTAGGGTGATCTTGACGATTAAAATAAATAACTAATTATTTTTATAGGTAGGCCTAACTTTAATTTCATCACTATGTGTTTATTTGAACTCATGTGTTCCAATGATGTTTATAAATTGGGTGTATAATCAAAACAATCATCCCTTATTTGTTTTTGGGCTAGGCCAGAAATAAAATTTATATATTTTTAAGTGGAGGAGAGTGTGATACCCTCTTGAGCCAATCCATTAACATAACCTTTATTCATATCAAGGACTTACTGGTTGATCCTTGTGTAAATATAAAATAGTGATCCTTTGAGCATTCATATTTTTGATGCACTAGTAAGTTATCAGCCCTAATATGTTATTTGAAAGGTACCTCTAGAAATAAGATAGTAAACCATATATTCTCTTCTCTCACAACTTAAACCAATCTTGAGGATGAAAAGTGATTAGCACCTCTCATGGTCCATACTCTTCATGCCTAGATCAAGGTATATAATTGATTATCATATCATTATATAATTGAGTGATCATAATGATGAAAAATATAATTTTATTAGAGTTTAACATAGCCATACCCAAGCTACTGCATACCAAAACCTAGATGTATTTTTATGAGCAAGCTTTTCCTAGGTTTTAATCAACAAACAACTATAATGTCGTAAGATTGCACCCCTTTCAATTTCACATACATTCTTGTATCCGCTTTAATGTCCACTCCCCTAGCATTTGTGTAGGCTCATTTTAGCCCCCGCATCAACCTTTTTCCCTTCTCAGGATGCTCAAGACCACTCTTTAGTAGCTACCATTGCATGTCTATTTTGCATCAAACCTTTTGCTTTTCCCATTTGTGTTGTTTTGTAGCATTAGGTGTCTAGACATTAGCATGTCGTGTGGACATCTGCAAACCACGCTTGTGTCCTACTATGTTTCAATGCTCAAATGACCATTTCCATGCATGTTTGCCACTTGTCAACTCCTTTGGTTTGTGGTAACGGCTCAAGATGCCTTGTAATTTCCCAAGAAGCTTCTTTTCCCTCTTTAAAAGTCATCTTTTCAATTCATTTGATCTCTAGCATCACTCTAACTTCTCTCTAGCTTTGGCTCCTTGGGTTCTACCTTGAACTCTCACACCCTTACAACACCTTTGCAACACTCTTAGCTCTTGAATATCCCTCTTTGGATTCCTTAAGCCTTGTAGCTTTATCTCCCTTGTCTTGTGCTTGCGAGCATCTTGGGATTTCACACATCCCCTATGCATTGCATATTTACTTTATGATACGAGTTCTCCTCCTCAAGCAGGGATTGCTTTTATCACATATACTTTGTGATACGGGTTCTCCTCCTTGAGCGGGGTTTTCTTTTATCACTCATCGCATACTTTCTTTCTCTCTATCTAGTTGGCTATCTGTGGAGGTGGGAACACCAAAACGGGGGTTTGACTGAGGCAAACCCCTATACAGCCCCAACATTTTCCCCAGATCTTACGCATGCAAGTATTGAAGACATTCACGTGCTAGAGGCTTCATCACTTTCGTGGTTGAGAATTTCCTTTCTACCTCCTATTATCTTTATCATTTCTATTTCACTTTATTTCAACTTTATCACATTCTGTTATTTTCTAGTACTTTTGAAGTTCTTAGTAATTATATTGCTAGTAGTCACTAAGCTATTTTATGTGACATTCTCGCTTTCTAGTCCATATGGATGCCAATGTACCATAGAGATGCCAGTGCGCCACACTGTTGTCCCAGAACCACACTTTCATCCTTTGGCTGAGAGCCCGTTAGTTTTTCTAGAAAATGTTTATGACCTACTCTTTCTAATTCTAGAACTCTTGTGCTATTCCTTGAGGTAGTTTAGGGAAGTTCACCCCATGAGGCTCTTTGAATGAAGAGAAATCATGAGTAGTGAATCCCCCTTCTCTACATTTTGGTGAATTTGACGTGAAACATGATATTTTTAAAAAATATAAGAATTTATTTACCCCAACTTGGTGGGGTCATAACTTTTGACTTGATGCTCGGAATTCAGAACTGTTTACATCGTTGGAAAGGTCTCGAAGAGGAATAATTCAATCCCTAAAATATTGAACCTTCGATTTCCAAATTTTAGGGACTGATGCAAGTTTTGACCCCAAATTCCACTCTGAAGACCTTTGAAAATGCAAATTACTAGAACCTAGAAAATATTGAAAAATTCTGAAAATCTAGATTTTTGGTTTTTCTTAACTTTCTGTCACCAAAATAAATTTAATATCCTCTTTTGTGAGTTCAATAACTGATTTTATTCAAACTGTTAATGATGTTCCATTTCATGCATGTGATGGTGATTTGGCTTTACCCATGTCACTTGGTATCTTTGATCCTTCTCGTGAAATTCCTCTTGCATTGGAGGATATTTTGTTGCAAGAAGATAAAATCATTGATACTTTTCTTAATGTTACTCTACTTGCTCTTCGTTCCAATGCACTCTCTTCTAGAGATGATGCATTCATGAATGATGAATCTCCCTTTCATTCCAATGCACTCTCTTCTAGGGACATTGCATTAGTGAATGATGAATCTCCTTCCACATTTGATCCTCCTCGGATCGATGTTGAGAATGTGTCTTCAAATAATTATTCTACTAGTTGTGATGATTCTGTAAATGAAATCTATGTCTTTGTTACCCCTAAAAGGCCTAAGAGACCAGTGATTTACCTAACTCCAACTAGTCCTTCTCCTAAAAGGATTTGTTCTATTAATGGTGTTTCATTTGATAGTGACTCTCCTAATCATTCTATGGCTTCCTCTTATAGAGTGGTAGCCCATACTTACAATACTAGAAAGAATAAACAAAATGTTGATCAACCTACAACTAAAGCACCTAGTGATTACGATCTTGTTGAGCAACTTCAAGTTACTCTAACTAAGATCTCACTGTGGGACTTGCTTTAGTTTGCTCCAGTTTATCAAGGTATGCTTCAGGAAGCCTTGCAAAAGATCCTCTTGGCTACCTCTGCTAGGCCAATAGATGCTAATGCGTTGATGGCTCATATTTGTGTGGATTTTCCAAATACTACGTTCTATACATAGGAACTCCCTCCTCTGGAAGTACAAAAACAAATGGACCCTCTGATGATTATAATTAACATTAATAATATCCTCATTAGACATACTCTCATTGACACTAGTTTGGTGCTCAATGTATGTAGCATTAATCTATTGCTTAAGATTAATATTGATTCATCTTCTCTTAATGCTTCTTTTGTTGACATTTGTGGGTTTGATAATGTCAGTCGACAAGCCCTAGGCACAACAGTCTTGCCTTTGAGGTTGGGGGTCTGTTACTATACCCACCCTTATATATGTTATGTTAGAAAATTTACCTTATAACCTTCTTCTTGGTAGGTTGTGGAATCATGCTATGGGTGCAGTCCCGTCTACCTTGCATAAATCTATTAAGTTAATTTGTAACAATTGAGTAGTCATAGTCAAGGCTAACCCTGAGGCTATGCACCTATGTGAGATGGCAGTTGCTGGTTAGCTTTCGGTTGTTCCTACTCTTATTCCTTCAATGTCTTCCAATGTGTCGATGTTTACTCTAGTAGCACCTACTACAAAGGATACTCTTGAGATAGATATCCCTAAAGAAGACCCTTCTGAAGCAAGAAATCTTAAGTTTTCTCCTTCTACCTCTGCTCAAGAGAATCCATGTCTTGGTGATGATTGGGGTTCTCTAGACTTTACGAAATCTTTCAATGGAGAATGTAAAGTCACCCTGATTCACTTAGATCTTTTGATAACATCATCCAAACTCACTATCAAAGATGATTACACTTATATATTGCAGGATAATGTGATTAATAGTTGTAATGTACTTGATGTTGATCCTCCTCCTTCTGAGGAAGATGATTGCGCTTTTATTAAGGAGACTAATGTTGGCAGTCTTGTCAAGAAGGATGATGGTGATCCCATAGAAGAGTGTGATCCCCATTGTTGGAATAATGCTCTCTATGAAAATTCTCCTCCTTCTCAAAATTTGCAAACATGTTATGGCCCTAGCTTTAAGCTTGTTCAATTTAAGAGGAAATATCTCCTAGCTTGGCCTATAATCCTCCTCATCCTTCCTCCACAATGGACTCAAGTTATAGTGACTTAGATAATTCTACCTCACATCTAACTCATAGGGTAACAATTTTATAAGGTTCACATTTTGAGGTTAAGGATTCTCATACTTCATCCCCATCTTTTGCCGAGAAATGTTACTCAAATTTACTGGCTTGATTGACTTCCTAGAGCAGTTGTGTTTTCCTCATTTATCGTCCTATGTTAAGTCACTGGTTTTCAAGTTTTTCTAACTGAAGTTGCAAGGTTCTAAAGTTTTATAACCTCTCAACTTAGTGACTATGAAGCGAAGGCTACTTCCTTTGTTGTTGGTGTGTTGCAGGTTTTGAGAACTCCACAACCTTTGACATGAGGTTTGAAAGTTCACATTTTGAGTGATAGAGCGATCCCTTTGTTGTCGACAAGTCATGGGTTTTGGGAACTTCACAACCTCTGACATGAGGTTTTGAAGCTTGATTTTCTAGCAATATAGCAACTTGGATGCCGATGGATGTGGGGACCACTTGGAACCCGATAAGGATGGTGGATCATGATGAAGGCCGACAGGTGGTGATGACATGGAGGACAGATGGCATGTGGGCCCATGTGCTCAGTGAACTTCAGTGAGATGGTAATGAATGTCTCTTCAACTAGGCTGCATGGTGTTAGGTGGATAACCCTAAATTTGATGTTGGAGATTTGTTTGATTGCTTATCCAATGACCATAATTGGATGTTGGATGATGGTATGTGGCTCAAGGTGGAAACCCTAATGGGGTGTGGTAGTTGAATAGTCAGAGGACATAGAGCATCAATCAAGCTAGTCAGGCAGGGAGAGAGGTTGGGTGTAGGCCGAGGTTACTAAGAGGTTGGACAGGCGAAGAGGCTAGGTAGCTGAGAGAGAGAGGTGATTATTGTAGAAGGCAAAGGCCGAGCAGTTGTGCGATAGAGAGGTTGGATAGGTCGAGAGGCTAGGTAGCCGAGAGAGAAGTGATTCTTGCAGAAGGAAAAGGCCGAGTGGCTATTCGATAGAGAGGCTGAGAGGCCGATGGTCGAGTTGTGTGGTTGTGTAGCCGAAAGAGATGTCTCTCACTAAGAGAGGTGGTCGTGATGGGTTGTGCTATCATATATTCTCTAGAATGGAACAAGATGTAAATCTCCTATAAAGGCTGTGAGCCTGATATTATATTGTAATGATATTTTTGTTGTTGAATAATACAATGGCGATCTGGGATTTTGGAGTGTGGGGTTTTTTACCCGAAAGGGTTTTCCCCACGTATATCTACGTGTTCATGTATTTTGTTTCATCTTTCATGGTTGTTGGTTCTATTTGATTGAATCTATTAATGATGTTGAAATTGGTTGATTAGCATGAGTTTCTCTTGAAAGGATTGATGTGAGAAATGAACTATGTCTGATTCTGTTTTATGGCATAGTAGTATGTGTCTTCTACTGAAGGCACTACTGATCTTAGATTCCCTTTCTGAGATGCCCGTCCATATTTCCCATCAATTGGTGTCAGAGCAATCTTTTGGGTTTTGTTTCTCCCTGGAGATGTTGGTTCTAAGTATTCCTTCTGTGAAGATTTCTTAACCTAGCAAGCTTGAGGAAATCTGGAGGAATCGGTTGATGTATTGATCCTTTTGGTAGGTAGAAGTTCTTTCTTTTCTATTTAAGTTTTTGAGACAACACACAGTATGAAAGATGGAGAAACTTGAGTTGGTCATATTGAAATGATGTGGCCTGAAGCTCGTGAGTTGGCAGCGGTATAATCCTAATGCAAGGGGTGGAATATTATCTACTCTATGGTTGTGTTGCAGAAAAAGCTTCCATATTAGGTGTTTGCATGAAAGGTTGTAGGTAGAATAAACCCCTATAAGGAAAGGAAAGAACATATCACATACTAGGTTCAATATATCCAATTGGACAAAAGAAAACATTAAATGATATGAGAAAGGGAAAGGGACACATCTCTTGATTTCATATACATATATAATGATTGTTAGATAAGATAGAAGAAGTGAGGAAAAAATATAATCTAAAATAATATCTAAATATAAATAGAAAATAGATAAATTTACATAAATAAAAGTGTATAGATATGGTGATATAAATAATAGAAGTATAGAAATTAAAATACATGATGTGTAATTAAGAATAACTTTGTGAGATAGATTAATGAAATTTGATATAAGAAGTGGGTAAAAGCACAAAGTTGTGTCAATTTTATAAAGGAGCCAACCAACATTGATCCAAATTTTTAACTTGAATCATTAAAATGTGACATGTATGTTTTGAATTTTGAAATGACATAAACTAATAAAATGTTTAGTTTTTAGTGTATTTTATGTTTTTTTTTTTAATTATTTAAAAATTATTTGAATATAATTTTATATGAAATTGAAACATTATAATTTAGTTGCTCATAAAATGCTAAAAGTGAAGTTAAGCAGGACACCACTCTTTATATAGTAATTTTTTTGTTTTCCTTCAATTTTTTTGTGTATTTATAAGTTAAAGTTTTAGTGCATGGACTTTTTTTTTTATCAATTTTGATTAATACATTTTTTAAATAAATATTAGAATGAGAATGTATTGAAAAATAATTTTTTCCATGAGACATCACCTTTTGTCTTAATTATTTATCCAAAATAGGAAAAAAATTATACCATCTTGCCATAGATTCTTTTATCTGGTGCACCATCTTTTCTTTATTTTTTAAAATAAATTTTAGTATTTTTCTTGACAAGATAATCAACCTTATGTTTTCATCTTGATAACCTACTTATAGTAAAAAAATAAATAAAAAATATATAAAAATAAATAAAAAAATAAAAAAATTATAACTATATATATAATGAAAACTACATTTATAGACCTACAAAAGGGTGTTTTTATAAAAAAAATAAAAATTATTTACATGACTAGTAGTTGTTGAAATATCAAGTTTTTTGAATAATTATATTTTTTTGGTAAATTAGCCTCAAAGTGGTGCTACATATGCATTTAGTGAACATTTTTATTTGGAAAATTTGTGTCCATATCTAAATTAACTACAATTAATCTAGCTAGATCATATGTTTGACCAAAATTAGCTTTTAGTTAAAAATATTTAAATTCACTTGTGCTGATAAGTTGGTCGAAAGTGTGACACAACTTTGTACTTTTACCCAAGTATATTTACCAAAAGTTATTATATTGCATATAAGATATGTTATGATGTTTGATATATGTATGAAAGATTATGAACATATATTTCAAGTTTATTTTGTTTTTTTCATATTCTACCCATCCTTCTATATTTTTTTGAATTTTTAGTGAACCTACTCTTAACCCTTAAGTACTAGGGTATAAATACAACACTCAATAAAATCAATCTTAGAACTTTGGTATAAACTTATTTCTGCCAACAATTGGTTTTGTTACTAGGAACCTGGTAGAGTGGTAAGATGAAAATAAGAACAATGAATAAATAATTTGTGGTAGGAAATAAATCAAGGAAAAAGAGTTATAGTTAGGAAAGGACCAGGTTTTATGGTTTGTAACATTTTTTATTATATATTATCCTTGTAAGAGGGGGTTAGGCCCTTAGAGAAATGCAATTAGATAAGGGGAATCTAAAGATAATCTTGAAAGGATGCAACCTTTGAGGAAGGTCTAATTTTAACCATTAGAGATAGTAAAAGGATTAATAAAACTCCAAATCAAAAGGTCACCAATGGAAAAAAAGGAGTGACAAGAAGCAAAGAGATATTTTTGAACAATTTGAAATGTTAGTAGAGTTGAGTTTAATGAGAAATACATGAGAATGAGAGAGAAACCAAGAGAGAGAGAGAGGAGAGATATAAGAAGAGGATATACAAGGCTAGATAAGAGTAATTAGAACATGCTATAAGGGTTTCTACTAGAAGTTAGGAGAATCCAAATTTGAAACAATAAATAGTGCCCCATATCAATGAAGGTACATCATAGAGTCTATTAGTTCAGATAAAAGAAGCAAACAAAACCTAAATAAAATGATAGAAAGGATGAAGGAATATGATGATATCAAAGAGTTATAAAAGGAAAGAATTGGTAGCTATAGTTCTCAATCATAACAAGGAAGAAAGAGTGCTCCACCAATAGAAATTTCTAACTAGAGCACCAAGTTTCAAAATCAATCTGTTAAACCTTAGGATTGGAACCATAAATGAAGGGCTTGAGTAGTTGATAATGTAATTGCCCACCATGCGACCCTAGGGAAAGTTGCAATTTACTACTCAAACGTACTAATTTTTGTTTTGTTTAAGTACAATTAACATACAAGTTCAATACCCAATTGCCAACAACCCCTAGAAGGTTACGAGACTGAGTTTACTTTGAACCTCAAACAAGAAACATGAATTGAAAACATATCATTTAATTACTTAAAGATTTAAGAACAGATACATACCATACATGATAATTTACATCAAGAATATAAGTTACCACTTGAATTCAGATTACAATTAAAATTACATCACTCATTCCCCGAATAAGACAATTCCAATAAGCAAGGTTATATATTACAACTTCCACCTCGATACAAAGAGGGGTAATAAAATACAAGTTTCCAACTGAATGATTAAGACATGAAAAGATACTGGATCCCACGAGCTCTCCAACTGGAAATCTCATCCACACGAACAAGAAGACAACCTAATGGATAAAGGTGCACGTTCCACCTGACCACATGGAACCCAAAGGTCCACTCCCTCCGTGCTAGGAGATAGTAACAAGGAATTCCTACAAGACTATCTACCTCTAGACACAGGCTACAACATAACTAAACTGAAACATCTACAACCACAATATCACTTAACACAAGGTTACAATGCTTTCAGAGAACAATGATCATGTACACAATACAACAAAACTGACATCTGGTTGACATAGAAAGAGTGTCACACGACATTTGCTATGAGTTTCCCTGGCTCAACTATCTTAGGCAACCGAATGTTATCCTGGATCAACTCTACCAGCCGCCAGACCCTCATACAAATTGTGCTTCTCGTCTCCTCTCAAACCTTAAAAGTGAATGAGTCATGAGAGAGGCATTAGTTATCTTAATTAGTTTGAGAGTCTTTCATTAATTTTTTTTAAGTTATCACTTATTTAAAACCCTATGTGAGTTACCCTGGCACCCCTCTATGTGCCAGACCCCCACTAAGAGCTACTCTCCTATCGACAACACCTACACGGTACAACACCACAATCTAATGGGTAAAATCGATAAAATGACCTCTCCAATCCAAGGAGGTAACATATAACAAAATCCTC
>VDFB02337077.1:0-36505 GCA_007258455.2 Sequoia sempervirens | reverse complement strand
CCCACTATTACTACAACTTGTTGGAACTATAAAATTCTAGATAGTCTCACAAGTTTTCGTCCCCCTAAGTTTCCATAGAAGTCCTCATCATATGAGCATAGGTCTGTCTTCATTGCATTTTGTCCATTTCTTGCCATATGGTCTCATTGTTCCATCGGGTCTTGCATAATTCACATCATGGTCTGTATCGGTGTGACAATATCGAGGTCTCCCCGATCCATTTTTTGCTTGTAAACGTCTATGTTGCTTATCGGCAAGACATTTTTTGTGTCACAGCGATTGGAGTTTACTCACTAGCAGTTATCGGCATGACTTTTTCATGGTTTTGGTGACAAAGGATGATACGTATCAGCATGAGTTATACCGTCGGGATGATGTTTCATTAAATTCAATATGTCTCCCTGACTAATGCATGGAGAGGTTCATCAGCGAGCGCTAAGCGGTATCAGTATTATGTTTTGGCAAGTATCTTTTGTCTTACCGACCGGTGGTGGGTGGATACATACCAGTAAGAGTTGGAGCTATCGAGATGAGGTCTCGGTGAGTGAACTTCGGTCTCACCGACATCACATATGGGGTTTTGCTTCGGCCAAACATAGGGGTCTTTGGTGTGTGGTCACAGCGAAGTGTATATGTCTCACCGATGGAGCATAAAAGGTTTCTCTCAAATGGCTTTCGGTGAGAGGTTAGTTGTGTCTCACCGACCAACAACATAAAGGGATGCAATATCAGTATGAGTTAAGGTTTTTGGCATGAGGTCTCAGTGAGTGACCTTCAGTCTTGCTGATGGAAAACAAAAGGATCCTTGTCAGCATAAGAAACAATGTCTCAGTGACACTCAAGGATGGATGAGGTCTTTCAGTAAAACAAGGAGCACTCTACGTGAGGTCTCTCCGATCTCATAATGTTATGGAAACTGTGAGCAAAACCAAAGGAACTCATCGGTGAGAGATATCCCTCTGTCTCAGTGAATGGAAAGCACATAAGGAAATACATATCGATATAACATTTTGTAATCTGTGAGATGTCTCACCGACATCACAGAGTCAAGGCAATATACAAAGAGCGTAGGCTGACAGCGATTGAATTGCCTTCGGCATAACTATCTGGGTGACTTGGCGAATGATTAATAAGAATTCAAATACTGAGGCCGACATGTAAATTGCTAAAATACCGTTGTTGGCCAACATGATTTGAGCCCGAATTCTATGGAAGGCCGACAGGGGATCTCAATATGATATGTTTTTCTCATGCTGGTGTATAAATAGGCATTTTGTAATTGTAAAATATCACCAGCTATCAATTATTTGATATACAGTAGGCAAGTTAGATGGACACAGTACAATAAATTTATCAGATCAAAGACTATGGTGCATGTTTTCAAAATGGAGGTATTTATGAAAGTCAATTGATGTTGTTGCACATTTCTGATGTCAATTATCTATTGAATTTAATGAAAAATACTGCTAAGTTCTCTCCAAGATTGATGCTTTCTGGTTGTTTAAATTGACATAACAAGTTTATGTTCAGTTTATCAATGCACATTTGCTATATCTATGTGATTAATTAATTGGTTCTTTCAAGAAAAGATTAAATCCTTTTAAGTGATCACAGTAATCAGAGAGTTTCATCTGGATTATTAAAGTAGAGCTTAGTAGTTACAGTATTGCATGTTTATACAAGTTGTAAATAGAATATATGCCAGATAATTTGAGTTTTCTCTAGAGAGGTGTTGTTCACCTTGATTTCATTTTAACTACGCATACCCAATAAGGAACTGGTCTCTGCACTTCATCATTTTGAACTCATTCAGTTTCTTTATATCTATTAATTAAGCATTTTAGGATTTAGATTAAGAAGATTGCTATTGCGCTTGAATTCATTTGTTCACTTGCATCTTCCATTGTGGACAAATCATTGAAAGAAGGATAACCATAATTCAAGTCTCCTTCATTCAGTAAGGTACACCCTCCTGGGTCTAGCAGCACCTAAAGAGTAGAAAGCCTAAGTCATTTGGCTTTGTCTGTTACCCTAAAGTGTATCAAGAGATTGGCAGCCTCTTGAGGCATTCCTCCTACGTTTTTGAGAGCTAACAAATTGGTGACTCTACTGGGGACTATATCAAAAAATTCGATTGAAGACCACATTATAGAGTCATTGAAGAAAAGGTTATAATTTGAGAAGATTCAAAAAGAGTGATTTTGCTGGGTAAAAGATCAAAAATAATCTTTTTCCTACTTTTGGAAAAGTAGGTGGTGACTCTGAAAGAAACATTGCATTTGTTCAAACATGAATGGAAGAAGATCCCAATATAGGGGAGGTCATACTGGAGCTCCTGCTGGCAGCAATAAGTGGACACACAAAGATGACAAGGTTGATAAGGGGAAAGGAATAAGTGAGGAAATGTGCATGACAGATAAAGATAAAACATCAAGAGCACATTTTGAAACATGTGATCGCTATGATACATGGAGAGATAGTTCAAGTGTAGAACTTTGCACCCCCGAAGAGCATGCAAATCCATTTTATAATCCTCAAAATCAACCTGAGTTTGATGCCAGACTTGAAGCAAGAGGACTTAGATATCAACAAGAATGTGAACAAAGGATGGAGGGTAACCAAAATGTGTTTATTGATCATGAGCTTCCTGAGGAAGTAATAGCATAGTTTGAATTACAGAGGAAGAGGATAGAGGAATTAGAGGCTAAATTGTAAAAAACTCAAGTTACTGATCAGATGGCTGGTTGCCTAAAGTATGTTCAACCTCATAAGCAGGGTGATGAAGGTGTAGGGCCCTCTAATCAACCAAATTCTCCTCACAATCAGACAGGGAATCAATACATACAACCAAACCATCCGCCTCACATTCCTACTCAACATACAAATATGCAGCCACCTCATGGTCAACATTATTTCCCATAGCATAATGCACAATACAGTAATCCTATGTATCAATATTAGTACCCACCTATCCCTCCCCCTCACCAATATGCAGCAATGATCAGACAGTTTGATTTGGCAGTGTTTCATATATACCCTTACCCTATGGATGGTACCTGGAGAGGTCTGGTACCTAAGTTTATAGGGAGTAATGCAATTACTGCTAAAGAACATTTAAAGAATTTCAACGTGTTCATCCAAGACATAGGTGTGCCATATGAAGATGTACGTATGAGGCTATTTATGATGTCACTTCTTGAAGATGCTAGGGATTGGTTTAACAGCTTGCCAGCATCTTCAATTAATTCTCTCCAAATATTCTAGGACAAATTCCTAGAGCAGTATGGGAATCTAAATGCACCAGATGCAGCTCTTCATGAATTGATGAGAATTCAGAAAAATCAGAGTGATTCAATTTATGATTTCAACCGAAGATTCAACAAGTTACAGACTAAGGTACCTCCTGGATCAAGGTTGCTAGATTCTATAGCATTGAGTGTTTATTTAAATGCATTTGATCCTAAAATAGGGTATGAACTGAGAAATAGGGTCCCAAGAGATCTGTCTGAAGCTCAGAAGATAGCACTGACAATTGAAAACAACAGGAAGGCTACAGGTATAATCAATAAAAGAGATAACCCTAGGGCTCCTCAGCAAAGCAATAATTATCAGTACAGATAGGAAAGCACATACAGAAATGAAAGGCCGAGGTTGCATGACATGCCATATAATATAGACTGGAAGGATGGAAAACCTATAATAGCTAGGCCTGGAAACAAGGAGACTCCTGATCCATTGACAAAGAGGGGAATCTATATGGTGAGCAACAATTATTTCTGTGAAGGTTGTGATAAGCCACATTCCCCAGACTATTGTGTTGTTGCCCAAAGGATGCAAGAGGAGGGAATGTTGATGGAAAATAATGGAGAAGATCACAAAGTGTATTTGACTTCAAAAACTTTTCACCATGTGGAAGAGAGGTACTCATCTTCAGAGGATGAAGCATATGAGTATGATGTTCCAAATCAGAAATACAATGTCCATATGGCTAAACAGTAGGTCTTTTCTAATTCTGAAGAGGATTATATAGAACCACATTATGATGAAATTCCTACTCACTGCAGTATGAGGAGATTCACCAAAGAGGAGATAGAGAGACTAACTGTTGCTGCAGTTGAGGAAGCAAAGAGTAAATATTGGTTGAGAAATAGAACAGTAAATGAGAATGAAGGTGTCCTCAGGGGAATCTTCATGAAGGACCAGAACGTAACACAAGGAATTGTGAAGAAGCCAGAAAACAAACAACATGATAAAAATGAACAGAAGCCTGTCCAAAAGGAGGAAGTAAAGGAATTACACAAAGAGATACGAAGGCCTGACCAGCCTAGTAAAGGAGAGAAGGAAGAAAACAAAGGAGAAGCATTGGAGCAGAAGAAAATCGTTAAGGTGGAGGGCTCTTCTTTTGACTTCACTCAGGCATTATCCCAGGTAAAGATGTATGTTCCACTACTTGAGATGATGAAAATTAAAGAATACAGAGACTGTGTTGTTCAATTGATAATTAATTTTGAAAATAAAGTAGCTATCAATAGGTAGGAGAAAGTAAATATCCTAGAAGTTTGCTTGACTGATGTATTAACAACTCCCCCACATGTTGATCCTTTTTTCACTACATTGCTTATAAATAACAAATTGTTGAGGAATTGCATGATAGACTCTGGTGCAACTATAAACATCATGCTAGTAGGAGTTATGAAGCAGCTTGGCATGTGGGTTGATACATATGAAGGGAAATGTTATGCAATGGATAATAGACCTGTTCCTGTGGTAGGTATTATGAGAAATGTTGAAGTCAAGCTAGCTACTTATCCATAGGTGGCATATAATATAGATATAATAGTGATTGATACTCCTCCTCAGTTTGGGATGCTTTTATCAAGACAATGGACAGCAGCAGTTGGGGGAAATATCCAATTTGATTTATCTTATGCAACTATTCTAGTGAATGTTCAGGAAGTCAGGTTGTATAGGGAGCCAAGAATGAGCCAAGTTGTTGACTATGTACCCCAAGATCAAATCAATTTTTTTTGTGAAGTGAATCTTGGCAACTTTAAGATAGAATCAACACAGCCAGAGTTAATCAGTATTGATCCAGTTGAAGGTTCTTGTGGTGATCGAGAGAAAGAAGCCATGGACAGTGTGAGTTCATTTGATAATGAGTATATAATACCTCCTATTATAGTTGAAAGTCATGAAGACTCATTTGATGAAGAAGAAATGATGTTTTTCCAAGGTATGCCCAGGAATGAATTCCAGGTATTTTCAGATCTACTTTATGCTAAAGAGGAAATAATTTCAGACAAGCTAGATGATGGAATAAGTGACTTCGTTGGTAATGTTTCTAATTTTTCATTCTCTGATGATCTTGGGACTCTTTTTGATGATGAAAAAAGTGAAGAATATAACTGTAGTGATGAGGATGTTGAGACTTGTTCACTCAACAGTGAGCAAATTTCAGATTTGCTGACTCTTGAATACTAGAGATGTGTATATGAGGGTGATTTTGAAGTTTTGTGTCCAGCTCACATTTTCCTAGACAGTGAAAGATCTTTGTATGATGATTCTTATGACTCTCAGTTCATTTCTCAAGATGATGGTGAAACCTTTCAATTTGATCAAAAATCTGTGTCCATTCAAGATGAGGTATGTGATTTTGAAATTTCTAACTCTTGTGGAGAAGATGTTTATCTGCATACCAAGGGTGATAGAGGTCCAGCTTTGATTGGTTCATGTATGCTTGATGTTGAAGATATGAGTCATAATCAAGTGTTTTCTCCAAATGATGATACCAAAGAGGTGTAAAAGGTTTTAGATTTGTATGTTTTAGACAGTGTTGATATGCCAGAATTTTTTGTTTCTCAAGAAAAGCACTTTGATGGTGAATTTTCAATACAGCTGAGAGAGTGTGTTATAGTACACAACAATGAGAAATATAATGAGGAATTTTTGATTGAATATGCATATATTTTGTATGTTGGAAATAGTAGAGATTTTCCTCATGATGATGGAGAATTTGAAATATAGAATGGTAAAGGGAATTTGGGCCAAGCTGAGTACGTCGATTCTCTAAGAACTTTCAATAATGGTGACAGAACAGATTACACGAATATCTTCAGGAAGAATCTAATGAACTCAAGACAAAACCAGGTATTTGACAGGGGAAAGTATGATTTGAGTTTCAGATTGTAACAGCTCAGAACAGGTGAAGTTAAAACACAAAGGATTAAGGGTTGCCAGTGCATGGACAACTCTTGCTGGTCCTCTTTAAAATTCTTTTCCATGCATACTAGTTTAGGGTTTTGGTTCACCTCCATCTTGCATTCATTTTGCATTCATTCCATCATGCTTCTTTTCCTTTTCCATTCTGCTCACTGTTCATCATTTTGTGTCTAGTCTGCTCACCCAAAGATCTAGATCCTTGCAATGATCTTACTATCATTCATCCCCAGATGGAGCCACTGTTGGGACTATAAAAATCTAGATAATCTCACAAGTTTTTTTCCCCTTGAGTTTCCATATAAGTCCTCATCATATGAGCATAGGTTTGTCTTCATTGCATTCTACCCATTTCTTGCCATATGGTCTCATTGTTCCATCGGGTCTTGCCTAATTCACATCATGGTATGTATCGGTGTGACAATATCAGGGTCTCCCCAATCCATTTTTCTATTTGTAAACATCTGTGTTTCCTATCAGCAAGACATTTTTTCTGTCACAACGATTGGAGTTTACTCACTGGAAGTTATCGGCATGAATTTTTCATGGTTTTGGCAACAAAGGATGATACTTATTAGCAGGAGTTATACCGTTAGGATGATGTTTCATCGAATTCAATATGTCTCCTCGACTAATGCATGGAGAGGTTCATCGGCAAGTGCTAAGCAGTATCGGTACTATGTTTTGGTGAGTATCTTTTTTCTTACCGACCGGTGGCGGGTGGATACATATCGGTAAGAGTTGGAGCTATCGAGATGAGGTCTTGGCGAGTGACCTTCAGTCTCACTGACATCACATATGGGGTTTTGCTTCGGCCAAACATAGGGGTCTTCGGTGTGTGGTCACAGCGAAGTGTATATGTCTCACCGACGGAGCATAAAAGGTTTCTCTCAAATGGCTTTCGGTGAGAGGTTAGTTGTGTCTCGCCGACCAACAACATAAAGGGATGTGATATCGGTATGAGTTAAGGTTTTCAGCATGAGGTCTCGGTGAGTGACCTTCGGTCTCGCCGATGGAAAACAAAAGGATCCTTGTCGGCATAAGAAACGATTTGTCTCAGCGACACTCAAGGATGGTTGAGGTCTTTTGGTAAAACAAGGAGCATTCTACATGAGGTCTCTCCAATCTCAGAATGTTAAGGCGACTGTGAACTAAACCAAAGGAGCTCATCGGTGAGAGATATCCCTATGTCTTAGCGAATGGAAAGTACGTAAGGAAATACATATCGATATAACATTTTGTAATCTATGAGATGTCTCACTAACATCACAGAGTCAGGGCGATATACAAAGAGCGCAGGCCTGACAACAATTGAATTGCCTTCAACATAACTATCTGGGTGACTTGGCGAATGATTAATAAGAATTCAAATACTAAGGCCGACATGTAAATTGCTAAAATACCATTGTTGGCCGACATGATTTGAGCCCGAATTTTGTGGAAGGCCGACAGGGGATCTCAATATGATATGTTTTTCTCATGCTGGTGTATAAATAGGCATTTTGTAATTGTAAAATATCATCAACTATCAATTATTTGATATATAGTAGGCAGGTTAGATGGACACAGTACAATAAATTTATCAGATCAGAGACTATGGTGCATGTTTTCAAAATGGAGGTATTTATGAAAGTCAATTGATGTTGCTACACATTTCTAATGTCAATTATCTGTTGAATTCAATGAAAAATACTGCTAAGTTGTCTCCAAGATTGATGCTTTCTGGTTGTTTAAATTGACATAACAAGTTTATGTTCAGTTTATCAATGCACATTTTCCGTATCTATGTGATTAATTAATTGGTTCTTTCAAGCAAAGATTAAATCCTTTTAAGTGATCACAGTAATCAGAGAGTTTCATCTAGATTATTAAAGTAGAGCTTAGTAGTTATAGTATTGCATGTTTATACAAGTTGTAAATAGAATATATGCTAGATAATTTGAGTTTTCTCCAGAGAGGTGTTGTTCACCTTGATTTCATTTTAACTCTGCATACCCAATAAGGCACTGGTCTCTACACTTCATCATTTTGAACTCATTCAGCTTCTTTATACCTGTTAGTTAAGAATTTTAGGATTTAGATTAAGAAGATTTCTATTGCGCTTGAATTCATTTGTTCACTTGCATCTTCCATTGTGGACAAATCATTGCAAGAAGGATAACCATAAGTCAAGTCTACTTCATTCAGTAAGGTACACCCGCCTGGGTCTAGCAGCACCTAAAGAGTAGAAAGCCTAAGTCATTTGGCTTTGTCTATTACCCTAAAGCGTATCAAGAGATTGGCAGCCTCTTGAGGCATTCCGCCTGCATTTTTGAGAGCTAACAACTATGCAACCTGCTAGAACTATCAATACTTAGGTGTTTCCACTAGGAATCCCTTTAGCTTTGTGCATTCAAATCTCATATCTCTTAAACCATATCCCCTCACAAACTTACAATTCACTTGTCCTCCAAACACATATACACCTCCACCATATTCACCTCCATCTCACAACACAAACAACAATATTTTCCATAACTAACTCTTACAAAAGTTTTCATCCCTCCAACAAAAAATTGCTACATTGAATCACAATCTAAATAGACAACCTTCACAATATGTCAAAACAAACCCATTATCCTTGGCGATATTGAGAAGACAAAGGCCACAAGGTATAGAGATTCCTATATTTGATAAAAATGGTGGGAAAGGAGATCATGTTAGTCCTATTTCTGCATACACAACCTTATGTAGTGACTTCATTTTAGAATAAAATTTTGGCTAAAATTTTCCCTAGATCCTTAAAAGACACTACCTTGGAATGGTTTTGTTCCTTACCAAATAACTAAATAAGTTCATTCAATTAAATTTTTTATTCCTTTCTCAATCATTTCCAAGTGCACATGGGTCCTAAGATGACCTTAGCAAATCTAACAAGATGTAAGAAAAAGGATGATTAAAAGGTAACTAACTTTATCTCCTGTTATCAATTACTTTAATCACAAATCAACATTAGGATTCTCGATCCTGATTTCCAATCCATGTTCATTGAAAATTTGTAAATTAAGCTTCAAGATAAGATTGGGATGATTAAATTTCCTTCCTTCACACAATTGTGTACAACCCTCTGTGATTATTAAAACTTGGTTAGTAGTCTTGAAGTGAAAACTCCCTTTAATCATCCTAAAAAAATTGAATCCATGCCTCAAACCAACTACCAACCATTCAAGAAACCAAATAAAGGCTTTATACAACTCAATTCCCCTCAACCAACTCAACATGTTGACACCCAAGTGATTGCTATAAAGATGACAAATACATATGCATTTTGGGAGAGGAATAGACAATTTATGCCTCTACCTGATACCCTTTATCCATCATGTTGCAACTCTTAAACAAGAACTTAATTTCCTTACCTCCAACTTTAGATTTATTGATCCTACTAAGCCTTTACCTCCAAACTATAGAAAAATTCCTTTTTCCATTATAACTAACAAAATGGACATGATACAAAATATTGTAAGCATCTTAAACATATTCTGCAAAACCTCATTGATTCTAATCACATTCAAATTGGTGGTGTTAATGATCAAGGTAATAAGTATATTTCCCCTCCCAACCAAAATTTGCAAATCTTTACCAATCCTATGTCAAATCATAACATCTCCTTTGTCAAAACTAGTGAAAACAAGAATGATGTGATGAATTTTGACATGAATGATAACAACATGAATATTAATGAGGAAAATCTTATGGAATGTATGATTGGAATCATTGAAGTTCAAACTCATAAGGTCCTAACCAATATGTCCCTTCATATTGCTTTCTCACAAAATGACATAATTAAACATGCACCCGATGGCCCTCTTTACATAGTTGGAAGAATCAATGACAAGCCTACTAATGGGATATTAATTGATCCTATCTACATAGAGAATGTGATAACTTAAGAGTTCTTGTTTGTGCATGAACTTTATCAAGATACTTATGAACAATTGAAAGCGTGGATAAAAACACATAATGGTTTTTCTTTCCCTACGATAGGTTCAATAAATCTTCCTTTACAAATTGGAACATTGGAAAAATTGAATGTCTCATTCTCCATCATCCTAGCATTGGATCAATTTCATGTGAATTTAGGCTACCTATGGCTTCACTCTATGAAATTCATCCCATGGGTAGTGCATAAATGCTTAAAGATTCCATTTGGCAAAGAGATCTTTACTTTGCATCATAGTGGCTTTAATCATGTGTCTTCCCGTGGGAATTTCTCATTGGATTTCTTTTGGCCCAAATTTATAGAATCTATTAGGACTTGTGAGGACTTCTTTTTTAAATCTTATCAAAATTTAAAGGAAGATTGTATAGAAAAATTATCCCTTAGCAATATACCTTGACCTACGATTGAGCCTCCTATTCTTTATGAAACCATGATTGAACCAAAAGCCCTTCCAAGTAAACAAGACCAACCTATAACAAATCCTTCACCTATTTCCTATAAGAGACCATGAGATAATTAAATAAGTCTCATTGTCCCTCTTAAAACAAAAAAAGTTTATAAAGTTAAAGAGATAGTGGTTGATCAACCTCCCATGGTTCCTTCTATTCCACCCTTGTGAGAAGAAAAGAAACCTATGGTTGATAAACCTGCTCCTACACAATCGTAACTCAAAAATAGAACAAAAAGGAATCAAAATACTAGAAACCACAAGCATAGACGTCATGTTATTTCTTATCTAATACAATTGAAACATGAATCAACAACTAAATATTAAAAAAAAACTCAAGAAATGTATGATGACTCTCCACCTCCACCACAATAAGAAAACCCTATATCTACAACACAATAAGAAGAAGAACCTTCCATGGATATTATCATTAGATATCCTATTAACTTGGAAGATGATGATGAGACTGCTAAAATTGATGAGGAAGCACATAATGAGCTGAATTTATTGTTTTCCTCTTCCATGAGCTTAGATGATAATAGCTGTGATGATCCTCCTAAAAAGAGTGACTCACCATGTGTTGAACCTGGTGATGTTCCTAGTACATCACTTGTTTTTATCCCTTTGGCTAGTTATCTACCTTTCGTATATGATGAACAAGACTGGGATGTGGACGACCTACTATAGCTTGACTCGCATGCAATTTACTAGTATTTTCTTTATCTTCTTTGTTTGTGATTGCATGTACATAATGTGATCCCATGTATCATTCTATTTGACATGTCTTTATGTTCATTCATTTATTTGTACCTACATTCTTCTATATATTGTAAACCTTTATATTTTCTCTTGTCTTGTGTTTTCTTTTTGGGGATGATGCAAGGTGTTGAGACCTTTAGGTCTCTTCCATGTTGACCCAAAATCTTTTCTTTTTTTTTCGCTCTCTATGTGTCATTCTTCTAGTTCTATGAGTATTTGGGGAACGATGACATTTCTGAGCTCTATAATAACATTGTAGCAAACCCTAAATCCATGGATCCCTTATGTGTTTGGGATTTTATTTGGGGGAAAGCCCTTTTTCATGACGTAGATTCATTTGGAAACATATTATTGACATAGGGGTTTCTAAATAATATTTCATGTCTTCTTTATTGTTTAGCATTCATCATTTGGTACTTTAAAGTAATTGCTCACAACATGGTGTTTAGCAATTTCTTTAAAGTGGGGGCATACATTTCCATTATCATTTTGATTTTTTTATTGTAATTCATGTTTCATAGTGCGTTCTTCATACTTCATGTGATGTTTCTTCTTCTTGGTGGTGTCATTTGGTTTTATGTCCTCCAAGATTGTGACCTTTCTGAGCATATGACATTCCTCTTAGTGGTAATGCTATGAATTGCATTCCCTAAGTTGTGAATCTTTTATCCTCAACTTATACTCTCTTGGAGACATTAGGCACAATGTTGGACCTAAGAGGAGACCTTTTATGAAGTAAGAAAAACCCCTTTATATATCTTATTTGCATTTTTTTTCATAAGTTCTTAGCATAATGCATCTTTCTAACCTTGTGAAGCTCAAAGTTACAACATTTTTCATGGCCACCAAGCATAACACACCTTGCTTGCTAGTAGGGCCACACTTCTTTATGAGTGCTTAGCATAACTCAGCTTGCTAAGCCTTATGAAGCTTGAAGTTCATATTGTGTGGCACCTTATCAAAGTTGTTAGTAAGTATAAATTTTGTATGGTTATGGTAGCCTAATAAGATTCTCTAATTGGGTACTTCTAGGAGATCACCTAGTGGACAGTGGATTTCACTAGTCCATGTGAGCATATTGTGGTTTGCATAATAGACAGTGAGTTCCACTTGTAAATATTTTTGGACAAATAACTGAGGCTTGATCCACATCAAGTTGGATAAATGGTCAAGGCTTGATCCACCCCTTTTTTTTCTTTCTTTTAGTCTTTGACATTGTATGTTTGTGTATCTTGTCTTGTTTCTTCATATCACACCTCTTGTGTGTATTCCTTTGTGCTCATGTTGGTTTTCCATGGGATCTTAATCCTGAGGGATTGGCCACCTCCTTGATCTTTTTCATCCTATCTAACATTTGTACACTTGGACCCCCTCTTAGTGTGTATTTGTCTACTTTAGTGTGAGTTTGCACTTGCACTCATCCTCTCACTAAAGTGGGGGATAAATGTAGTGTAGAAAAATGTACTCCTTTACATTTTCACACTATGTTTGGGCCCTCTTAATTAAATTGGACTTAGTTATACCTTAATAAGACCTATTTTACATATACAAGCCTAATAAATTACATTTTCTGAAGGGGAAACCCGACAATAATTAATGCCAACACATAACACTTTACCTTGAGCAATGTGTGTCCCAGGAATAGTGACTTGGGACCCATTCACCCATGGGTGAATGGGTCATCCCTAGGTCTTTGAACCTAAATTTAAATTATATTTTTTGTGGTATTTCAACATCTCTAAATTAAAATTTTGATGTTGGATTGTAATGTTTGATTTTAAAGAAATTAAGGATACTTACTTAGAAATACAAGGTTATTTTATCAAATCAACATCTAAGACACCTAGAATTTTGAAGAGAGAAAAAAGTATAGAAAATTTATGATCAAAGGAATTCAAGAGCAGATTTATCAGAATTTTATTGCAGAAATCAAGATCTCAAGTATCATGTCAAAGTCTTAATCATCATGCATGTTTTTGGAGCTAATATTGTGATGTAGGTTTCAAAGATCAAAGCAAGTATTCAAAGCAACAATTCAAGCATCAAAATCCACATCCATTGAATCCATATCATGCAAGATAAAAATTAACATTGCAAACTTCCAAGGGTTTATTCAAGGGTTTGGTGAGTTGCAACATTGCACTTTTCATTCATCATTCCTTTCACATTTCATTATTTCAATTCAAGGTTTAATTACCCAAACGGGTTTTGACGAAGGAAAACCCCAATTCACCAAAAACACACAACTTTTTCCTATTGTGTTTGTGTTGCATATTTTAGGTTGAAGAAGGATTGATTACCTCTTGAAGTGCAAGATTGGAAAAGTTGCAAAAGTTGCAAAAGTTTTTAAAGTTGTCATCAAGCCACGAAAACTCACCTACATATATGATTTTTGTTTTCGACACTACAACCTGCATCAAATAGGAGTTATAGATCGACATCAGAGGCTCCCAAAAATTGATTGATAACCTTGCATAGAGACCCATTATCCCATGGGTGAATGAGTCCTAGATAGCCTCCTAAAACTACCTTTAAGTGACTTGTACAGAGTTTTATGCCCTTCTCAGATATATAGAATTTGTTTATTTCTATTAGTATTGACCTTTAAATTGTTGTTTCAAGTTTGAATGAGAATAATTGAGTTCATTTTCTATTTTTTAGTTATTCTCTCAAAAGTGTTGTTTAGGTTTAAACCCTCATCCTCAAGCATAAAGAAATCAACATATTCCCTCATTAAGTTGACTCACCTAAGGGTTGTAAGTCAATTCTTTATGTGGATCTCATTTCCTAATGAAATAAAGGAAAATAGGTCAATATTTGGTGAACCCCCATCATAACACATCACACACACACACACACACATATTTTCCATTGTTTCAATACCTATTAGTAACACTAATGCCCCTCCATCCTGTGAGAACAAAGTTACCAAAACACCCATTAAATTGGAATAATGTTATGGCCAAGATTTTAATATATTGAAAAAACAAGGATGTGACATAAATAATAAACATGAAATCCATTCCCTTTTGGAAAAAACACCATCTGAAGACACAAAAATAATAGGTTACCAAGGTCCTTAACCCTTACATAAAATATTTGTTCCACCATACAAGCCATACAAAGTCCATGGTCCTATTAAGAAATGTGTGTTACATACATCAAATACTTAATCTAAGATTGGATATGCTTTAGCCACCTTCTACACTTATGATACATTACACTACCACTTAGCTATGATTGACAAGATAAGAAAGGGGAGAATAAAAAGACATCCTACTATGTTTATCATAGAATATTTGGACACACCACTGATGAATGTTGTGCTTTGAAAAAGAAATTAAAATAATTTGACCCTTGTGCGATTGAATGATAAAATAAGGCATTTGATTTTCTCCTTGCTATGTGGTAGTTGTAGTATCATAACATGCTCACTACTTTGCATGGGGGTATAAAATAGGATTTATGAAATCATATTTCATCTTGCAAGGATCAATATATCATCATCTATCTTTGCTCAGTTTTCTCCCCTTACTTTGGGGAAAGGGACTAGGAACCCTTGTCTTAGGTGCATTCCTTCTAATAAGGGATCCCTTTCTATCTCCTTAAAATGTTAGTGTAGCAAGTACACTAACATTTTAAGGAGGGAATATAGTCCCCCTCATTGTTTACATTAATAAATGGCCCCTTTTTAGTGATGATAGCATACATCTCCTACGAAATGTGACCTTGTCAATGAAAGTGTGGTCTTCTCTATCTATGCTAGTGTCTCCTTTGTGGTGATATTAGGTTTGATATCCTCTAAGTGTGTGAATTTTCTTGGCATATGATGTTCCCCTTGGTGGTAATGCTATGGTTACTATTCCCTAAGGTGTGTGTTTTTATTCCATGACTTTTCCTCTCTTGCTAGTAATATAATGTGTGATATCCCCTAATGTGTGACCCTTCATGCATTGAGCAATGCCTCTTTTGTTGTTTTAGTACCTTTTGTACTTGTGCTTATTATAACACCCCTTGAGGCTTTTTCTTTGTCTTGTTTCATCTTCTTATATGTTTGTGTGTCTTCTTAGCGAAGTCTTTGCACCTTCTTAGGTGAGTTTTTACGCCTCCTTAGGAAATTTTTTGTGCCTTCATAAGCAAGTTTATGCACCTTCTTAGGCGAGTCTTTGCACCTCCTTATGTGAATTTTTCCACCTTATTAGGTGATTTTATGCAGCTTCTTAGGTTATTTTTTACACCTTCTTAGGTGAGTTTATGTACCTTCTTAGATGAGACTTTGGTAAATTGGTTCATTGATTCAACATAACATAACTTGTTGATTCATGGGCACTCCTTTGACATGGCCGCCAAGTATAACACACCTTACTTGACATTAGATCTATGTATTTCATGAGTGTCTAGAATAATGCATCTTGCTAGCCTCATGAAACCCTTCATATTTCATGGAAACCTAGCATAACACAACTTGCTAGCTAGTAGATCCATGTAGTTCATGAGTGATGTGGAATAACACATCTTGCTAGTCCTCATGACAATATTTCTTTATCTAACATTTATTTGATGGATGAAATTTGGAATTTGAGATAATTTAAGACTAAGGTCTCTTTAACTTATTGACTTGAGTCCCTTTAGTATTAACATTGTATTGTAATGTCATAAAATTTCACCCCTTGAAATTTCACATACATTCTTGTATCTGCTTTATTGTCCACTCCCATAGAGCTTATGTAGGCTCATTTTAGCCCCCTACATTAGCCTTTTTCCCCTCTTAGGATGCTCTGAACCCCTTTTTAGCAACTACCCTTGTGCATCCACTTTGCATCAAACTTTTCACTTTTCCCATTCGTGTCATTTTGTAGCATGAAGTGTCCAGACACTAGTGCACTGCATAGACGTTTGTGTGCCACGTTAGCATCTTGCAATGTGTCAATGTTTAGATGATTGTTTTTGAGCATGTTTTCCACTTGTCACCTCCTTTGGTCAGTGGTAACGGCTCGAGATGCCTTATAATGGCTCGAGAAGCTTCTTTTTCATCATATTCTCTCTTTTTAATCCATTATTTCAATCCATATTGTCTCTCTTTATCTTTCTCCCTTGGAGACACTCTCCTTTCCCTCTTCACTCTTTTGCTTGCACAAATCTCTCACTTTTTATAGCAGCTTCAAGACTCTCAAGCTTTCGTGGCACCCTTTGTAGCTCTCTTGGCTCTCACAGCCCTCTCTCTTTTTTTCTTTCCTCTCTCCCTTTGGCTTCCTTAAGCCTTGTAGCTCTATCTTCTTCACTTCATTCTTCCAAGCATCTTGGGATTCCATATCCCCTATCTATTGCATCCTTACTTCATGGTACAAGTTCTCCTCCTTGAGTGGGGATTTATTTTATCACCTACATTTTGTGATACAAGTTCTCCTCCTTGAGCGTGGTTTTCTTTTATCACATTGAATTTTCTTACTTCTCATTTATCTTTATCTATCTGGCTAACCGTGGAAGTGGGAACACCAAAATGGGGGTTTGACTGAGGAAAACCCTTATACAACCCAAATTTCTCTAGATATTATACATGCAATTTTTGAAGACATCCATTTGTTAGAGGTTTCATCACTTGTGTTGTTGTAAGCATTTCCTTTCTATACCTTATTCTCTTTATCATCTATTTCATTTTATTTTAGTTCTATTACATTCTATAAGTTCTTAGAAATCAGATTTCTAGCAGTCATTTAGTTATTTTTTGTGATAAACTTAGTTCTTGGTCTGTATGAGACATCGGCATGTCTTTGGGACCCTAGCACACTGAGTTGTTGTCTATATCCCATGCTGACATCCTTTGGCCGAGAGCCTGTTAGTCTATTCAGAAAATCTTTGTCACCTTCTCTTTAGGATTTTAGAACTCTCATTGTTGTTCCTTGAGGTAGTTTAGGGCAGTTCGCTCTATGAGGCTCTCTAAATGAAGACAATTCATGAGTCACAAATCCCCCTTCTCTACATTTTGGTGAACCTAATGTGAAGAACAACATTTTTTCAAAAACTGGGAATTTATTTACCCCTACTTGGCAGGGTCATAACTTTTGACTCAGTGCTTCAAATTCAGAATCGTTTGCACTGTTAGAAAGATCTCCAAGAGGACTAATTCAATCCCTAAAAAATGTGTGCCTTCAACAACCCATATTTACGGACCAACACAAGTTTTGACCCCAAATTATGCTCTGAAGACCTTTGAAAATGTAAATTTCTATAACCTAGAAAATACCAAAAAAATCTAAAAAATATGGATTTTCGGTTTTTCTTAGTTCTATCTTCAAAATGAATTTAATATCTTCTTTTATTAGTTTAGTATCTATTTTTGTTCAAAATGTTAATGATATTCCATTTCATGCATGTGATAGTGACTTGGCTTTTCCCATGACACTTTGTATCTTTGATCCTTCTCACGAAAGTCCTCTTGCTTCGAAGGATATTTTGGTGTAAGAAGATGAAATCATTGATACCTTCCTTAACATTACTCTACCTTCTTTTCATTCAAATGCACTCTCCTCTAGAGATGATGCATTAGTGAATGATGAATCTCTTCTCTATTCCAATGCACTCTCTTGTAGAGATGGTGCATTAGCGAATGATGAATCAACTTCCACATTTGATCTGGTTTGGAACGATGTTGAGAATATATCTTCAAATAATTCTACTAGTTGTGATGATTCTGTAAATGTAATATATGTCTTTGCTACCCCTCAAAGGCCTAAGAGACCATTCATTTACATGACTCCAGCTAGTCCTTCTCCTAGAAGGATTTTTTCTATTGACAGTGTCCCATTTGATAGAGATTATCTTGATCTTTCTAAGGATCCCTCTTATAGAGTGGTAGCCCATACTTATGAGAATAGTATGAATAAATAACCAAGTATTCCTTCAACTCCTAAACCTACAACTAAATCACCTAATGATTAGGATCTTGTTGAGCAACTTCAAGTTACTCCGGCTAAGATCTCACTATGCGACTTGCTTTAGTCTACTCCCATTTATCAAAGTATGCTTTAGGAAGCCTTGCAAAAGATCCTCTTGCCTGCCTCTACTAGGCTGGTAGATGTTGATGCATTGATAGCTTATATTTTTGTGGATTCACTGAATGTTACACTCTATCTATAGAAACTTCCGCCTTCAAAAGTACAAAAGAAAGTGGACCCTCTAATGATCATAGTCAACATTAATAATATCGGCATTAGATGTACTCTCATTGATGTTGGTTCAACACTCAATGTATGTAGCATTGATATGTTTCCTAAGATTAATATTAGTTCATCTTCTCTTAATGCTTCTTATGCTATCATTCATGGGTTCGATAATGTTGGGTGACAAGCTCTAGGTACAATAGTACTACCTTTGTAGCTTGGACCTATTATCGTACCCACCCTTGTATATGTTATGTTAGAAAAATTACCATATAACCTTCTTCTTGGTAGACTGTGGATTCATCCTATGGGTGCAGTCCCATCTACCTTACATAAATATATTAAGTTCATTTGCAATAATCGAGTTGTCACAATTAGGACTGACCCTGGGGCTATGCGCTTATATGAGATAGCAACTGTCAGTCAAGTTTTTGTTGTTCCTACTCTTATTCCTTTAGTTTCTTCCAATGTGTCAATGTTTACTCCAGTAGTACCTATTACAAAGGATACTTTTGAGATAGATGTCCTTGAAGAAGATCCTTCTAAAGAAAGAAATCTTAAGTTTGCTCCTTCTACCTTTCCTCAAGAAAATGCATGTCTTGGTGATGATTGGGGTTCTTTGGACTTTATAGAATCCTTCAGTGGGGAATATAAAGTTGACCTAATCCACTTAGCCCTTTTAATGACATCATCTAAACTTGTTATCAAAGATGATTATTCTTCTATATCATGGGTTGGTGTGAATGAAAATTGCAATACTCTCCATGAGGATCCTCCATTATCTTCCATCTTCATAACTTCTTCTTGCAAGCAATCAAAATTTTCTCCACAAGAGAAAGGTTTGATTCTTACTCCTCATTCCTTATCCTAGAAAGAGCATATCTTGTTGAGGCTTCTCAAAGCCCACTTGATTACTCTTCCTTCTCCTACACATAAGAAATTTCATAAGCATGATAAGGAAAAACATTCGTTATGTGCATACCATCGAGTTCCTGGCCATTCCACTAGCGAATGTAAGGCCTTGAAGGATAAAATGCAACATCTTCATGATTCAGGTGCCATCACTCATTTATTAGCTGATGCACCTACCTTTTCTTTGTATGACAAGTGATATCAAGGTTTACCTCTATCCTATATGTTCTAAGTATCTTGCATGGTTCTCCTCCCCTGTATGCTGGGGGTAGTGATAACTCATTTTGGAGATGTGTGTCCTTCTTAAGGACCCCCCTATCTTCTCTTTATCTTTCAAATTAAGAGTCTCTTGAGTGGACACATTTTTCTTTCGAAGGGTTCTCGAGGGACCCCTTTGAAAGCCTTCCAATTTTTTGATGGTCTGCATGACTGTCCTCTTATTTTCCTACATGGTTGCTTTTCTTTCTGACATGCTTTATTTGTAGGTAAACATGTTTCTTTGCAGGTGTTCCTATAAAGCCACTTTCCAATTTGACTATGCGGAGTTCCCTTATTCATCTTGGTTTCCTCCATGTGAGATATCTTGGGGTACACCTCCTTGTTAGTCTACGAGCCTGTAAGGCACTTTCATATTGGTTTCCTCCATGTGAGAGATCTTGGGGGATGCCTCCTTGTAGGTCTGCAGGCCTATAAGGCATTGTCATCTAGGTTTCCTTCATGTGATAGATCTTGGGGGATACCTTCTTATAGGTCTGTGGGCCTATAAGACACATACTTCATGAGGCTTGCTTCATGTGAGAGATCTTGGGGATTGCCTCCTTGCAGGTCTGGGGGCTTGTAAGATTCTTTCATCTTGTGGGATTTTTCCATCATTGGTCAATGGGCCTTCGGTGTAATTTGTGCAACTTCATAGTTTTGCAAAGCTATGGAGTCCTTTCGTTCAAACTTCCTCAGGAGTGAGTACCTGTGGAGCCATCTCTCTTGGAATTTTCATTCCTTCTTCCTCTCTTTAGGGCCTTTTTTCTCTTGTTCTCTTCTCTCTTCTCTTCCCAATTGTGTATGTTGGATTGAAGATATATATCTTCTTCATCCCGAGTATATGCCCTTCCTCTCATCATTTTAGAATTCTTCTACATGTTATTTCTTAATTTGGGGATGATGCATAGTACTAAGACAACCTTCTACATTGAGGTCTCTTTCACTTTGCTGACTCAAATCCTTTAGTTTTTGTGCACTAACATTGTTGTCTATTGCAATTTTTTCTTTTCTAATGCATTTGTTTTGTAGGTATTTAGCTTGGGGGCATGCTTCCATGGTTCAAAGATTTATCTACTTCCTCTATAGTATTCTTTTGGCATATGATGCTATTTATGTTTAGTAGAATTCCTTTAGCATGCATATTAGTATAGATTCATATGCCCACTAAAGTGGGGGCAAAATGTAATGTCGTAAAATTTTACCCCTTGCAATTTCACATACATTATTGTACCTGCTTTAGTGTCCACTCCCGTAGAATTTGTGTAGGCTCATTTTAGCCCCTACATCAGCCTTTTTCCCCTCTCAGGATGCTCTAGACTCCTTTTCAGTAGCTACCCCTGTGTGTCTGATTTACATAGAACTTTTCACTTTTCCCAATCGTGTCATTTTGTAGTGTGACATGTCCAGACACTAGTGCACTATGTGGATGTTTATGTGCCATGCTAGCATCCTGCAATGTGTCAACATTCAGATGATTATTTCTTAGCATTTTTCCCACTTGTCACCTCCTCTGGTTAGTGGTAACGGCTCAAGATGCCTTGTAGGCTCGGGAAGCTTCTTTTCCCTCCTATTCTCTCTTTTTAATCCATTCTTTCAATCCATTTTGTCTCTCTTGATCTTTCTCCCTTGGAGACACTCTCCTTTCCCTCTTCACTCTTTTTCTTGTACAAATATCTCACTTTTTACAGTAGCTTCAAGACTCTCAAGCTTTTGCAGCACCCTTTATAGCTCTCTTGGCTCTCACATCCCTCTCTCTTTTTTTCCTTGCTCTCTCCATTTTCCTTAAGCTTTGCAACTCTATCTTCTTCACTTCATGCTTGTGAGCATCCTAGGATTCCATCTCCCCTATCTATTGCATCCTTACTTCATGATACGTGTTCTCCTCCTTGAGCAGGGATTACTTTATCCACCTACATCTTGTGATATGAGTTCTCCTTCTTGAGTGGGGTTTTATTTTATCACATCACATATGCTTACTTCTCATTTCTCTTTATCTATCTAGCTATCCATGGAGGTGGGAACACCAAAATAGGGGTTTGACTGAGGAAAACCACTATACATCCCCAAAAATTTCTCCAAATATTATAAATGAAGGTTTTGAATACATCTATTTGGTAGAGGTTTCATCACTTGCGTGGTTTTAAGAATTTACTTTCTATCCCTTATTCTCTTCTATTTCACTTTATTTCAGTTCTATTACATTCTGTAAGTTCTTAACAATCAGATTGCTAGCAATCATTTAGTTATTTTCTATGATAAACTTAGTTCCTAGTCCATATGAGATGCCAACGTGCCTCTGGGACCCCAGTGTGTCGCACTATCATCCATATCCTGCATTGACGTCCTTTGGTCAAGAGCCCGTCATTTTTTCCAGAAAATCTTTGTGACTTGCTTTTTTGGATTCTAGAACTATCACCATTGTCCCTTGAGGTAGTTTAGGGAAGTTCTCTTTGTGAGGCTCTCTAAATGAAGAGAACTCATGAGCCAAAAATCCCCCTTCTCTACATGTTTTTTGTTGTGTCTTGTATGTTTTCTTCATGTTTTCATAGTTTTTGCATCATGTTTGTGTCAGTTTTATTGTCATTTCTATGTTATGCTATTTCATGTGTGTTTTTATCATGTACACTTTGTGTTTTCATCATTTATGTTTGTGTATGTTGTCTTGTTGTATTTCACACATGTGTGTGTTCTTTTTTGCTTATGTTCTCTTTCCATGGGATCTTGGATCCTACAGGCTTGTACACTTCCCCTAGATCCTTTATCATCTAATATCTTCAACATTTGAACAATCAAACCCATTTTGACATAGATTTTCTACTTTATTGTGAGTCTAAGTGCAAGTTCATACTCTCACTAAAGTGGGGGCTAAATCTAGAATTGTAAATTATCACCCTTGACAACTTCGCTCTATATTTTCCTCTCCCTTAAGTTATTGGACCTAATTGATCCCCTAATTTCCTAAATTATGCATTCCATGGCATGCTTTTAATATTTACCCATAAATTGCAAGAAAAAATCAAATGCATTCATCTAATACTTTGTCCCTAACACCATAATTTCTAGAAAATAGAGTTGGGACACAAACACCCTATGGTGAATAAGTCCCATTTTAGTGAATGTCTCCCCCTATTTGGCTCCAAATTCAAATATGTCAGTGTTGGTAGTTTATTATTTTCAATTCACCTACCCAAAGTTGGCTATTAGGATCTAATTTGGGGGAAATTGAATAAATGCATAAATACCTAGTTATTGCATCATTTTATATCCAACAAGGAGAATCTAGAAGCTAAATTAGAAAAACTTATGATCAAGCATTATCAAGAGAATCGGCAAGAAATTCAAGAGAAACATTTCAGAGCTTTTTTGTATCAATTCAATATCCAAGCATCATTTCAAATCATATGTGATTTTATGCATGTTGATGTCATCATTATTTATGAAGGCTAACTCCTTTTGTAGTTCTCCAATATATTCAAGAAAATCAATTCAAGCAAGAAAGATCTAAGCTTTGAGGATATGTGTATGACTTTAGTCCTTTAAGGAAGCCATTGAAGGGTGGTGAGTTGTAGCACTTTGTGGATTCATCATTCCTTCCTATCATTTATCTTTCTATCATTGGCATTTCCATTGTGGAAGTGAGAACACTAATACAAGGTTTGACTAAGGAAAGCCCCTAAATGGAACAACCCTTCCTCTCTCTTTGAATGTGTAGGTTTCAATTTTGAAGGAGATTGGAAGAAGCTTGAAGATAAATTATCCATTTTTGTAATCAAAGCCCTACATCTTGACAACACATGGAAACTTTTCTATAGAAATATCTGATAGTGATCCAACAAATTTGTAAATGAAATCAAAAAGCTCTGATCTAACACCAAAGAACTATGAAAAAATATCAGAAATTCCTCTACAAGGTCACAAACACCCTATGGTGAATTAGTCCTCCAAAAATAGACTCAAATTTTTACCACATGTGCATAGTGTCCCGCTCTATCCATTTATGCTATCTAAATTTGTCTGTGACTTTCTATGTTAATTTTATTTGCATCTATAGCCTAATTAGATCATTTCATTTCATCCCTAAATTCATCCTAGATTTGTTCAAGGGTTGGTTGAATCAACTTTTAGGTTTTAAGTCAATCACATATCTTTTCCAAGTCCATTAAACCCCCACAATCATACCATTTACATCCCACACATTTAATGAAATTGGGAAAAGGTTCAAACCCTAAAGATTGTGAATCTCCAAAGGATAGTTTCCCTTTTCTCTACATTTTAAATGTAGAATGTTATTTTTGGTTTGTGACCATTCTAAATCATAATAGTGCAAAAGAAATATTATATTGGTTAAAAAAAAATTATTATTATTTAATAGAGATTAATTTTGCAAAACTAATTAGCATTCATAGATTGGGGATAATCCTTTCTACCATTTGGGAATCAATGGGGTCATATTCACAATTCTAGATGAGGCCACCGTCATTCCCAAGGAAATCCAAATCCTGAAAACATTAGTGGATCCATTTTCCACATACACATTCCTTTGCTTCTTAGCATGGTCATTACAGCTAGCTAGATAGTGGAAAATATTATCTACTAGAATACTGCCATCTAATCTATATAAATTCTCAAAAATATAAAGATAAAGATGAAGATGACACCCTCATTGGTTGAGAGCCCATTACTAACACTTAATACCTCCAAGATGTTTTGGGCTACCCACCTAATTTTGATCCCCCTTAATCTCCTACTAATATATCCATGGTGTCCTAGTGGTTTGGCCACTCTTATTTTTATATTTATTTTGCTACAACATAAATTTATCGAAGTGTAATTTAATTCCACCCACATCCTAAGGGAATCATGAATTATATTTTTGATATTTTAAGATAAAACTATAGTTCTCTTCATCATAAAAATTATTTATCCAACAAATTTAATATTGATCTAAGATTCTTGAAAAATTTGTGGTGGTGGAGAGATTTAGATAGTATGTGAGGCTTGTTTTGGCTATTATGCCTATGTTCATTATTTTATTTCAAACTATGTAAAAATTAGGTGGTATGATTTTATTATCTTGCATTTATTATAGTATTTTTAAGGTTTATTTCCTTTGGTGTAGTCCCTTTTTATGAGATCTAGAATTATTTTTCCTTAGATATTAGTGTTGAAGCACAAGGAATTAAAGAAAGAAATGGTACTACTAAATAAAGTACAAAAGATAATGTGTTTAATACTAATGCACTAGAATTTGTAGTATTTTATTTTGACAATGTACATAAATGGTTTTCTTAGTTTATACTCATTATATATATATATATATAATAAGTAAAAAGCGGTTAGGCCAACTATTTATATTATATAATATGAAAGGTTACAATATTTTTTAGCAGTATCTAGATATGATGTAGATACAAAATGTTAAATATTGCATTTTGAATATAGCAAATAGTTTGCCAACAGTTGAAAGACCCTTCCTATTGGACAAAAAAATTCTTACCAAATATGAAATCGTATGAAAATGTTAGTTGTCCAAAATAACAAAATTAGTTGACTTTACAAAGACCAATGAGTATTTAACAATTTTCTTCATGCTTATGTACTGAGAAACTATCTTCTTTTCCTTCTTTGCTCATAATCTGATTCTCTAGAGGGGATGTTTTTGAGTTTACATTTATGTTCATATCTGGGAGGATTGGCTGGCGATTCTAAATGAGTGGTTGAACATTTGAAGGCCCTGGTGTTGTATTTGACTCTTTGGTGTTGATCTATGTTTGTTGTGGCAGATTTGGATGACTCAACAAAGCTTCCTAGTGGAAATGATGTGTAAGAAGGAATGAAATTTCATGGTATTTGGTTTTGAAGCTCCTTATCATATCATTACCCAATTAAAAATGATACCTATTCAACTCCCTATAAAGATAACTTGAGGAGTTAAATTCAAATGCCAACCTAATACTAGTAGAGATGTTTATGAAGCTCACTTTATGTTGTAAGTAGTGTCTAGGAAAGAAACCCCCAATGTATGCTTCTCCATGCTAGAAGTAATACTTATGAATACTTGTTAGAAAAATATTTTCTTGTAAGAAAACCTCTTTAATAACAACATTTGTTATCTTCTACATAGCCTGATAGTTAGGGTTCAAATCCATGATATTTGAAACAAATATGGATACCAAATTAGAATGAAATATGATTCTTTTTGTTGATGGCTACAATATGTCATCCCCAATTATATCCTTCACACATTTGAAAACAGGGATACAATCTATTTTAAAAACATAAGACAATTATTTTATGTCTATCCCTTTTGGAGAAAGGAAATTTCCATTGTTGCAATTGAAAAGGTTCCCTGTGATTTCTTGGAACAAATTCCATTAGAGAAGCTTGCTTGACTCTTGTACATACCCAGAAAACACTAGTAATAAAAGTATAGAACTTAGTATGAAGGAAAACTCTTTGACTTATGTGTTATGAATTTCAACAAACAAAGACTAAGGAATGGACTCACTGAATACCCATAAAGCAGAAACTAACATAGTCATCAAAGATGTCTTTCATGAAAACAACCTTAAAATTCTTGCATTAATTTTTATTTGAAATGCTAATGGGATTTGGAGACGCTTTGGGAAATCCCTGCAAATTTATTTGAAGTGAAGAAAAAAGGAAATTTGCACTGTACCTAGTTACTTGCACCTCCAAATTCAACTACTACGATGCTTATACTATGCTTAAAAGCCATGAATGAAAGAGTGTGCCAGCTTTCCAACCTAACATTAATGAGATAACCATGAGAGCTTCACCTTCTTGAGAGGCATTTTGTTGCTATAGAACTTGCAAGGTGAAAAACGTTTCAAATAGGCTCCTCATATAGTTGTAGAATTTACTATACTATTCAACTTTCAAAAAATTTCTATGAAATCCACTTGTCCTTGGCAATGTGAAGACAGACTTCAAATTATTTCTTGAAATTCTCCTCTTTTCCTTACCTGAATTTCCTACAAAATGCCAAAAATTGTTAGAAAATTTCATAATATACCCTTATGGCATAAGATATGTGAGATGAGTTAAATCACGATGATGTCATTAGAATGAGCTCATCACACACTTGTAATTATAGGTGTTGGCTTTAGCATAACTTTGAACTTGGAAAATATTTGGCATCAAAAAATAGCTTTGTCACACAGGTAATCTTGTACAAACAACATAAGATGAAGCAAGAATGATTTGACCTCCATTGAAAACAATTCTAAGGTCTGTTTTTCTTATTTTAGTATTATGCCTACTTGGCATCCACATCACATTTTCTATGACCTTAGCATTTAACTTTTTCTGATGACTTTTCCTGCAAAACAATAAACAAGTTAATATAAATGGATACACCTTACAAAATATCACAAATAGTGCAAAGCTACATGTTGATGATGCCAAACATTTGCTTCATTCATTTTGATTTAACTACAATTGATAGACTATAAGTTCCCACACAAATTTTCTTGTGTGATTGTATGACTATGTTTCTCGGCTTACATGTGTAAAACAAATTACCCATGTGCAAAAGGATATTCTATTATACAACATGTACTCTTCGTACCTCTACAACAGAATAATGTATATGTTGCCCACCTTTTCAACATAGCAAATACCTGAAGCTTCTAAATCATCACATTATGTTGATGCAACCCGCCACATTGCATATAAATAGTACTGATGATAAAAAACTTTGTAGTATCCTAACAAGCTCCCTTTTACTTTAAAATTATTATTTAAATTGTAAGCTTGTAAGATAATTCAAAATTTAACTTTATTACTATATCAATCATGCTTTTCATTAACTCCATTTCATTTTTTTAGAAACCAACTCTTTCCCTTTTAATAGCTTCATCCAATTCCTAAGTGACATTTTGCATATTATTTCAATATATCTACACATTCTAATTTTGTTCACACCTAATATTTGCAATTTTTTCTGCAAGTTGGTTTCCTTCCCTATAAGTATGTTTAATTTGCATAGATTTGAACTTAGGCAACAACTTCCAAACTTGTTGCATCACAAATTTAATTTTCCAACAAAAGACTTTTTTTTCTTTACAAGCATTCACAATAATTAATGAATCACCTTCAATTTCTAGGTCTTTAATTTTCATATCATATGCTAGTTGCAATCCAAGAAGCAATGCTTATGCCTCTGCCATATTATTTGTTCCTTTGGGAAGTTTTATTGACTTAGCTGAAATGAGGAACCCTTTATGATCTTTATTACAACCCCCGCCACTGATATACCTAGGTTTCCATGTGATGCACCATCAAAGTTCAACTTGGAGAAGCCTTTTGTAGGTGGAATCCAAGTTATTTTGCTTCTATCTAATCTCTGACTTGGATTTTGATGCAAGCTTCCTTTGAATGCTAGAACAATATTATTCCACTTTTGCATTACCTTAGAATCCCAATCTTTGAACAAAGATCCAATGCTTTTGGCCTTCTAAACATGTGCATTTTTTATCTCTATTATTGAAGATTCTAACTTCTCTAATACTTGCTCAACCTTCATTTTTCCCTTCCTAAAAATCCTTCTATTATGTTCCCGCCAAATGGTCCACAACACTACAGATGGAATCACTCTCCAAATGCATGCAAACAATGTTGATTTATGCAGTACAGGCCAACTTGAAAATAGTCCCACAAATTATTTGGAAATGGAGCATACCAACTTAATTTTTCTTTAATAAAGGACCAACAATGAGATACAAAAGGACAATGAATAAATAAATGATTCACCTCTTCCAACTCATTTTCACATAAGACACATGTAAAATGAGTTGTTATCCCAAGTTTGGAAAGCCTATCACTTGTCATAATTCTCCTTTTAATAGGTAGCCATGAAAAACAACCTGCTTTTGGCAACACTGTTGCATCCTAGCAAAAAGACAAAGCTCTTTGAGGCTTGATACTTCCCCCTTGACACATTATCGCCTTATAACCCATTTTGACTGTATAGATTCCAGATTTTGATGGAGCCCATAGTAACTTATCCTCCCCTCCTAACACATAAACATTCCTTTCACTTAAAATGCTCCTGAATTCCTCTTTCTATTCATTTGAGCAAGCAATATTTGAGACATCTCTCCATTTTACTTTCCTAGTACAATCATCTATGCTTTCAAAATAGTCACTTGAATTTCTCCCCCAATCCATGGTAAGAAGATTTTGAATACATTACAAATTATGAACTATATTTAAGGATGCATGCCCTCCCCAAGAATTTTCCCAAAAAATTTCTTGTAGACCATCTTGAACTTCCTAAGTAAGATACGAGGTGATCACCTTTCTACATGAAACCAATAAATTCCACATTGTAGAGCCTTGTGGTGGATTTTCCACTATAAAAATTCTCTTTGGATCTGTGGTATCTAAATACTTGGCTTGCACGAGTTTACACCATTATGTGTGTGGCTTAGTATACATGTACCACACTAATTTGGTACCTAATGCCTAATTTCTTGCTGATAAATTATGTATCCCTACACCACCTTTTAGTTTATTTTCACAAAGGTTTTCCAATGAAATAAGTGAGATCTTCTTTTTGTTATCAATGTTACCCTTCGATAAAAAATCCATAATTATCTTTTCAATGAGCAAAGTCACAAATTTTGGTGCTTTTAGTACTGCCATATAATAGTTAGGGACGGTAGAAAGGACTGATTTTATCAATAATATAGGCCCAAATAATGACAACCACCTACCCTTCCACGTTGCAATCCTTATCTGAATACTTTGAATGATTTTATCCCAGTAAGAAAATTAAGGTACTTACAAGGTAATTCTACTGTTTGAAATCCAATATGACTAATAATTTTCTTTTGTAGACCCGATTTGATATTAAAGGTATATATCTTTGATTTTTTCGCATTTATTTTCTACCTTGATACAAGTGAGTATTTATCTAAAACAACCTTGATGTGCTTAGCCTCTTGAAGCTGAGGTGATCCAAATAGTAGTGTGTCATCTGCAAACAAAGAATGCATTACAGATATATGAGTGGAAGGTATTGAAATACCCTTCAACAAACCTTCTAAATGTGATTTTTTGACTAGCCTGCTAAGTGCTTCTGCCAACATTATGAATAAAAAAGGTGATAATGGATGACCTTGCCTCACTCCTTGAGTAGAACTAAAAAAACTTGATGTTGTACCATTAATTAGTACATAAAATTTTTCACTTTTCAAATAAGATAGGACCCATTTGCACCATTTATTATTAAAACCAAATTTCTTTAATACTTGAATCGAAAAATCCCAATCCACTTTATCATAAGCTTTCATCATGGCAAGCTTAATGATAAATGAAGACATTTTGTGCAATGAAATAGAGTGCAAAACTTCATGTGCCACTAAAGCACCCTCCGCTATCTCCCTTCCAAGAACAAATCCACCTTGTTCTTCAGAAATCAATTTAGGAATGATGGGCAACATTCAAAGATAGATTGCTTTGGTAAATATCTTGTAAACTATGTTACAAAGAGATATATGAATTTTTTTTGAAAAATACTTTAGATCCTTAACCTTTGGAATTAATGCAATATGTGTTACATTAAACTACTTAAGCATGGAACGAGATTTTTTGAGACTCCTCCAAGGCCTTAAGGAGATCATTTCCTATGAAATCTCAACTTTTTTGGAAAAATATTGTTGTAAATCCATCTAGTCCTGGAGCCTTATTAGGCTTAAGTGTGAAAACAACTGCTTTCACTTCATCAAGAGTAAAAGGCTTATTGAGTTGTAAATTGTCTTGCTTAGTGACTAGTGTAGGAATTGCTTGCAACATATTTTCTCTTTCTCTTCCAATCTGATCTAATTTTTGTACTGGTGTTGATAATAAGTTGGAAAAAAATTTAATCCCTTCATTTTGTATGTCCACTTCATTCTTTAACCACTTACTTGATGCACTTTCTTGAATGCAAAACACTGCATTCTTGTCTATCTTAACCTGAGCTGACATGTGAAATAATTTTGTATTCTTATCACCTTCTCTAAGCCACAATTCATGAGATTTCTGATGCAAATACAACTTCTCACACAAAACTAATTCTTCCCATTCTGATTGAAGACTTTTCTAATACTCCAAATTCTGTGGAGTTATCCCTTGGCTTATAATCTACCTATTAATAGTAGTGTGTCCTCTAAAAATATGTTTCATTGTTAGATAAAAATGTGTGGGCTCCCCTTGGTGTTAAAATAGATGCCATCTAAAATTTAATAGAATATTTATTTGGTGTATTATAACCCTCCAAGGTTTGCTTGCACCTAACCACAAGAAGACATTACTCTGCCTTCACCATGAACCTAGCAATCTTCTAGGCTCTATCCTGACTTGGTTCACCAACTGAACCTTGCTACAACTCTTTCCAAGAGTTTCCACTTTGTGCTTTAACCTTAGAGGATTCAACACCTTCTTCGAAATTGCTTCTTCCTTTCAACACCTAGAAGAGTCTAGATGTTAACTTCAACACCATGTTTGAGCTACTTACAGGGGAGTTGGAAACACTGATTTGATGCATTTCACAACCACTTGGAGCCATCTTGGAGGTTCTTCATTCATCACTCCTACCGATCTCAAGAAGTTGTCTTTGGAGAGGGCTATTCCTTGTAGCCCTTACCAGTCAGTTTTCTGACTTTTTCTCTCAAAATTGTCAAACAACTTGTCAATTCAATTTCAATTCCTGACCCCCTTTTCAGTCCTTTAAATCTCCACAAGGTATCAGACATCTGCCCCAACCGTACGGTGGTTTCCAACACTCTTGGAGAGAAGGGCTAATTCCCCTAAGACCTAGGGTTTCACTAGTCTTTGTTACAAATCTACCTTCAAATGTTGGTTTGCTGCTTCAACCCTATTGGCACGTGAGAATCTCATCTAGTCCCACCTGGAACCGTACAGATTCCGTACAGTGCTTGCAACCCCTACCTAAATACCTCAATCTTTACTTCCAAATCCCTAACCGGGCAGCTAACACTCGCCTAGGGTTTGGGTTTACAATCTTTTGCTTGGATCTTTGACACTCCTATCTCTAAATATGTACAATAGGTTGGCTCCTCTCCCATACTCAACTATTCTCAGGGGAACCCCATGGACAGTGCTTATGGGGGAGCCATTTTGAAACTAACTGCTCAGAAACAACAATGGAAACCCTGCTAACCTCTAAATTCTGATCTAAGGATTCAAATGAATATCTCCAATCTACTCAAAATGATAACATAATGAAAAGTGTTTCTAATCTATTCTAATAACATGAATATAGTGCTAAGTCTAGGTATTCAACACCTATGAGAACTCTGTTGCAAAACACACGGGTATTTCGGAAATAAAACTCTACAACTCTAAACTATGAATACAAAACACTGAATCTAATCTCAACTCTTATCTATTAGATGAAATACACTCCAAACTGTTCAAAGAACCTAATAACAGTGAGAAAACTATGTAAACAAAGCCATTTTAATCACTATTTTTCTAAGCACGCGGGTAACACACAAAAATTACTCAAAATCTGCTCACTGTCTTCTATTCTTCACAACAAAAATTGATTACAATGACTAACTACTACTTCTATGAGCCACACAGTACTTTTGATGCCTTTTCCACCATTCAAGGGTAGTTGCTCGACCACTTCTCCTGATTTCAAGGGATTCCTATCATGAGATTGCATGCAATTCCTCAAATCTTGCCATGCAGCTTTACAACAACATTTTGCAACTTCCATTGTGCCATGATCCCGAATCCTTGGACCTCTAACACCTTGATTGTGAATCAAACACCTTCCTAACTATCCATTGGCATCTTCTAACAACAAGAATATGATTAGCACACCTTTACTGCCCCATATTGCAACATAGGCTATCCAGAGCTTAAGAAAGCCAAAATTTAACAACATTAACCAACAATGATTAACTAAGATGGTTTAGTCCTAATGACTAACTCATCCACACCAACAAGACCTCTAAGATCAAAACAAACACAATGAAATCCTGATTTGGCCAAGATCAGGTACAAGCCAAAATTTAACAAACAAGGTGGAGGTCAGCCTAGGTGCTCCTGCACCATCCTCCCCAAAACAGAAAACTTCAATCCATCCTTGGATTGAGTAAGTTAGGATCAATGCCCAACTTCTTGAACTCTGCCTCCTTGATCCATACTGCATCTGAATCAGGTTGTCCATGTCTTTAGATGAGGTGTTCTTTATATTCTTTGGTCCTGGTTCTCTTGTAAACTCTAGTGTCCAATACCTTATCAGCTTGCTTAACTGCAGTGGAGGGCAGTTTGAGCTCTTCTACATCTTGAATGACTTCTTGGATGGTCTGATCCATGTTTGGTGGTGGTCCTCTGTAATGGACTAGGTCTGCAACATTGAAAACATGGGACAGTCCACTGTCATCTGGCAATTGTACTTTGAATGCATTACTTCCATACTTCTCCAAGATAGGACAGGGACCTATCCTTTTCATTTGCAGCTTATGAGGAACTCCTTTCTGCAATCTAGCCTTGTTCAAATGGACCATCACTAAGTCACCAACATTAAACTGAACCTCTCTCCTATGCTCATCGACTTTGGTTTTATGTTTCATGGTATTTGCTGTCAAGGTTTTTCTGACTGTCTCATGAATTTCCTGCATTACACAAGCAAAGTCATCTGCATAGCCACTTCCCTTGACTTCATCCTTCAATTCCCTTAGCTCATAAACACCTCTAGGGTGCAGTCCATAAACAATTTCAAAGGGACTCTTCCCTGTTGACCTATTTACAGTATCATTATAGGCATATTCAGCCTGCCCAATAATCTGATCCCATTGTTGACCATACTCCTTGGTCAAGCATCTCAAGAGGTTTCCAAGTGTCCTATTCACAACTTCGGTCTGACCATCAGTTTGGGGATGGTATGTAGATCCAAAGGACAGATTGGTGCCCATTCTTTGCCAAAGAGTCTTCCAAAAATGACTCATAAACTTAGTATCCCTGTCTGATACAATGTTGATTGGTAAGCCATGAATCCTGACTATCTCCTTGAAGAAAAGAGAGGCTATTTGACTGGCATCATTGGTTGTTTTGCAGGGTACAAAGTGAGCCATCTTGTTGAATCTGTCTACAACAACATACACACTGTCCATACCTTGCTTTGTCTTGGGTAAACCAACTACAAAGTCCATGCTCAAGCATTCACATGGCCTAGAAGGGATAGGCAGTGGCTGGTATAGGCCTACATTTAAGGAAGTGCCTTTGGCCTTTTGACATACCACACAACTCTCTACATATTTCCTGACATCTAGGTTCATCTTAGGCCAAAAATAAAACCTTTGAACCAGTTCCTGAGTTTTAGTGATCCCAAAATGACCACTCAATGCACCATTATGTTTTTCTTGTATTAAATTTTCCCTAATAGAACCTCTAGGAACACAAAGCTGATTTCCTTTAAATAAAAGATCACTCTGCAAGGTATATTCAGCATATTTTCTATGGAAATGATTCTTATACTCAAGACATACCTTATAAATTTCTACAAAGTCTTCATCATTTGCATAGAGATCTTTGAAGTGATCTATTCCCATGCTTTTCAACTGAATTTCTTGAATGGTGAGAACTCTCCTGCTCAATGCATCAGCCACTTAGTTGAGAGCTCCTTTCTTGTGCTTGATATTGAAGGTGTAAGCTTGCAAATACTCCACCCATTTCATGTGCCTGTGACTCAACTTCTCTTGTGAATTCAGAAAGTTGAGTGCTTGATTGTCTGAGTACACAATGAATTCTTTGGGAAGCAAGTAGTGCCTCCACTTCCTTAGTGCTTGGACCAATGCATACATCTCAAGTTCATAAGAAGAGTACTTCTTCTTGGCTTCACTTAGCTTCTCTGAATGAAAAGCCACTGGTCTGCCCTCTTGGCTGAGAACAGCTCCAATTGCTACATTACTTGCATCACATTCAATGGTGAATAGCTTCTCAAAGCTTGGCAACACCAAAACAGGTTGGGTAGCTATCTTTTCCTTCAGCAACTCAAAACTCTTGTTAGCTTGTTCATTCCACACAAATTTGGTTTTCATTCCTCCTTTAATGGTATCCAACATAGGAGCACAAATTGCACTAAACTGTTTGATGAATTTCCTATAATACTGAGCAAGACCATGGAAGCTTCTTACCTCTATTGTTGTCTTTGGAGTAGGCCAATTTAGAATGGCTTCTACCTTGTTGTTGTCCATCTTCAAGTTGCCATGTGATAGTACAAATCCAAGGTACACCAGCTCTGTTTTGATGAACTCACACTTTTCCAGATTGATCTTCAGCTTCTCCTCCTGCAGCTTCTTGAAAATCAACTCAATATGTTGGAGGTGCTCTTCTTTGGTTCTGCTATAGATTAGTATATCATCAAGATACACTACTACAAACTTGCCAATGTAGTCCTGGAGAATTTCATTCATGAGTCTCATGAATGTGGAGGGGGCATTAGACAAGCCAAATGGCATAACTAGCCACTCATAGAGACCCTCATTGGTTTTGAAGGCTATTTTCCACTCATCACTCTCATGTATCCTAATTTGATGATAGCCACTCTTTAAATCTATCTTGGTATAGCACCTAGCTTCTCCTAGACAATCCATGAGATCTTCAATCCTAGGGATGGGAAACCTATACCTGATGGTTATCTTGTTGATTGCTCTGGAATCAGTACAAAGCCTCCATTCTCCTCCTTTCTTAGGTGCTAAGACAGTGGGTACTACACATGGACTAATGCTTTTCCTAATGAGACCTTGGTCAAGAAGTTCTTGAATCTGCCTGGCTATTTCCTCATTTTGTTGAGGTATCATCTTGTAAGCTCCTTTGTTTGGAAGGGTAGCTCCTGGTATCAAGTCTATCCTATGACTTATGGCTCTTTTAGGAGGTAAGGTTGCTAGTTGACCACTACTTACAATGCTTTCATAGGTCTGCAAAAAGTCTTGAATCTCCTTGGGTAACTCTTGCTTTTCAGCTTCCTTCTCTTTGCTTACTTCTCTTGGCTTGATCATTATTGCATAGCCAACTCCTTCTCCTTCTTCTAAAGCTTTTAAGAACTCTTTTTCACCAGCTATTAGCAGCTTAGAACCTGCTGTCTGCACCTCAGTATCTTCTAACAAAGATTGAATCTTGTAGGTTACATTGTCCTTCTTGAAGGTATATGAATTCTTAGCTCCATCATGCACAGCTTGGCGGTCAAATTGCCATGGCCTACCTAGGAGCAAGTGGCATGCATCCATAGGTAATACATCACACAATACCTTGTATTTGTACTTGCCAATTGAAAACTCCACCCATGCTTGTTCATTCACCAAGACATGCTGACCCTTATTGGGCCATGTAACCTTGTAAGGATTATTGTGAGGTATCCTTGTCAATTTCAGTTTGCTGACTGCCTCCTCTGACACAATATTGTCAGTTGAACCTGAGTCTATTATGACTTTACAAACCTTCCCCATCATCTTGCATTTTATCCTAAACAAGGACCTTCTTTGGCTTGGCTCTTCTTTGACTAGTTCTTTGATCAAAGTCCTTCTCATCATGAGATTCTCACCTTCCTCTGAGTTCAATGGTACTTCAGGTTGTTTACTTGCTGCAGCTGTCTCATCTTGAATCAGATTGGTTCTCCTATCTCCTCCATGAGAAGTGCTACCTTTCTCTGGACATCTATAGGCTGGGTGTCCCAATTGGTTGCAATGATAGCATTTCATGTTGGTGAAGTAACTGCCTCTTCCTTGTCCA
>VDFB02337076.1:0-16035 GCA_007258455.2 Sequoia sempervirens | reverse complement strand
TAGCCAACCTTGGAGAATGTTTATAAGGTTGAAGATGATATAAATATGAGTTGAGGTGTTGAGGGATGATAAGATGGATGAGTATTATGTGAATTGTATAGTTTTAGGGCGTGAATTTGTGAAGTGTAGTGCAAGCTTTCATATGTTAGATTACTTAATGCAATGAGAAGAAGGTGTCTTCGATTCTTTAGATAGACTATGAAGTTGTTGGTGATGTTGTGGCGGTTTTTTCTATTGCTTTGAGATATATTTATCATTGTAACACTCTTCTCTATCTCTTTCTATTATGGTAGTGAGCCTTTCTTTCTTTGGGCATTGAACCCTTTGGAAGTAAGCCATATTGTATTCAGTTTTGATATTACTTTATATTATGAGTTAATCCTCACCGTTGTTTTTCCCATTTTGGGTTTTCCATGTAAATATGGTGTTTTCTTGTCTTATAGAGGACATCAACCAAAACTAATCAATAGAAATCAAAAGAAGCTGAAAATGTTTTTGTGTGATGTTGATCGTGCATTCCCTTGGATGCTCCTGCATCAAGAAATTTTTCCAAAATTAATTGGGGTATTTTTGTTTATATTTTTAAATTTTTTGTTGAAAAAATTATGAAATTATATATTTAAAGTTGCGTAAAAAATGTATTAGAAAGGATATTTGTTAAAAAAAATATTTTTCCAAACCCTCATTTCAATAGAATGTCCCTATTTTGATGGAAGTAGAGATGCATTAGAATGGTGGCACAAATACAAAAGAGCTTATGGTCAATGTATTCTATTAAAATTATCCTTTTTAGTGCTCATAAAAGGTGAAGCTAATGATTGATATGTGGCATGCTACAATAATTATAAATGATAAAATTTGAATCATAAATAATAACAATAAAATGAAAGTATAAATTCACACTTTAAAAATCACTTACTGAAGCTCAAGATCTTGGCTCAGAAATGGTTAATAATCATAGTCATCATAACAAAGACCTTGATTTGCTCCATTGTGGGTTTCTTTTGAAAGTAACAATAACCATGAAAGGACAATGATAGTAAGAATGATAATGATAAAATGCTCAAAGATAAATGATACATAATGCTTGACAATGATAAAGATAACTTGATTGATAATGATAGCTTTCTAGTGCTTGATAATGCTTGATAGTGATCTAGCTAATGTTCTAATGGATATGAATGAATGAAGACTTTGTATTTATATGCTTCACTTAATATTTGATCAATGGTGGAGATTAATTAGAAAGATCAATGGATATGAAAATTCATGATAGGGTATGAGCTATAATTTGAATTTGATGGAGGGAAAGTTAAAATAATTAAATAAATAAATAAATTTTATAAGGACACAATTTTGGAAATAAATAAATATTTATTTATTTATTTTAGAAGAAAATATTTAATTTAAATAAATTATTTTAATTTATTTAATTTGAGGGAGGAGTGTTAGCTAATTAAATATAGAGGACCAAAGATAATTTGAATTTTATTTTATTTAATGTTGGAGGGAAAATGATCTAAATGGTGAATTAATTAAATAATAAAAAATTATTTAATTATTATGCATAGAAAAGAAGAAATATTAAATTAATTATAGATAGAAGAATTAATAATGATAATGATGAAAGAAATGATAAGATTAAAATGAATTAGTCATTTTTTAGGTGTCTACAACAACATTTTCTTTTTGGATGAACTAGATCAAGATTTTTTAGATGGATGGAAACCAAAATAAATAATAGGAGGAGAAGAAGAAAAAAAGAGAATAAGGAAGAGAAAAATAATATGACAATGAAGATAAATAGAATGTGAAGGATAAAATTGCATGCACTTTACCTCCAAGGAAAGAAGATTAAATTCTTCCATTTCATGGAGGTATTCAAAATATAATGGTTATTATTTCTATAAACCACATTGCAACAAGTATAGATTCATCAACATGGAATTAACCAAGAAACTATAGGTACACACAAATAAGTCAAGGATAGTGAAATAGAGGGTAAGGATATTCAATTTTCAAAGATTGAAACTCTAAATATATAAATGTGTTTTATGTTCAAATTATATTCTCTTGATATTGATGGGTTGGATATTATGTTTGGATATCCTTGGTTAAATTCTTTGTAGACAATAAACATTAATGTGTAAAATAAGTTCATGAATTTTTTGTATAGAAAGAAAAAATTGTATTCGATGATATTACACATTATAAAAACCAATTAAAGGCCAAGGATGAGAAATATTAAGATTCTATTGAATAGTATATCAATGAATTACAGGAGAAAAAAAGTGGCAAAATGGTGAAGAATCAAAGAACATTGTGTGTGTATCCACATAATTATGAGAAGAAAGAATCATGGAGGAAAAAAACTATATGAAATTAGTAGACCAATCACTATGGATCCAAATAGAATCAAATGAGAAACTAGAACAATGAGTGACATCATTAATGGGTTTTCATGGTAGATATAGAGGATTTACTATGGTGATCAATGGAATCAAGTGGGTGCAAAAAATATGGATCAAGGATGGGATATAGGTGTTGTTAAGCTAGAAACAATAGAAAGATTAAATATTGATGGGTATTTTAACACACTCACCAACTTAGATAAGATACTAGGCATCTCACATTTCTCAAAAAGAAGTCAAATCCCATGATGGAAAATTAATATCCCAAGATCCCTTATGGCTAGGTCTTGGATTGTGAGATAACTTAGTTGTTCATTTTGTTTTCTTGGTAAATAAAAGGGAGTTACATATAATTATTTTATCAGAATATTTAAATAAGGGTTATATTTGAAAGATAGGGACACTTTCTAACCCAAAAATTATTTCTTGATCTTACACAATCTGAAAAATACTTTTATTGTTGAAAAAACAATTCTTCATCAAATATGTGATACTCATGATGTTGAATTTTAAACTAACTAGTAGTTATAAAATAGAAAATTATAAGGGGAGAAATGAAAGGGTTAAAAATCCTAAATTTAGAACTTTTATTGTAATGTTTGGATATATAAGTAGATAAATCCTAAATTTACTATTTCTTAATTAACCAAATAATTCATAATATCACAAGAAAATTGCTATCGTATAAGGAACTCCAAGTCATGAAATAAAAATAAGAAAACATCCAATAGCGATAAAAATTAACAAAATAATCTATAAAATAAAATAAAATGTTTAGACTAACCACATAAAGTAAACTTGAAATCAGAAAATAACCAATGGTATGAACACAAGATTCATCAAAATACTTATCTCTTTGATAAATATGTAACAAATATTTCAACTAGCATAGCTTGTCTATATTTGAATGTCTCTTCATCTCAACAAATCCCAAATAGTTGATTAGAAAACATGAAATGAAATGATACATAAGCTACAATATCTTGGCATCTCTAGTCCTCAACAAATTCCAACCATAGTTTAGAAATAGAAATCTCATTTGAAGTCTTATAAAATGATTTCTAACCTTATAGTATGGAAAAAAATTCCAAATTTTACAAAGAGAAATATGTTGCCTTTATAGAGGAACAAAACATCCTCAACAAGATCTAATGGCTTATATGAACTTTGACAACCATCATCATAATTTTTTTAAGTACTAATCATGAAAGAATAGTTTTAGCAACAACAATGCATAGGGCATGGGAAATCCTACAAAATTTATAAGTTTGAAAATATGGAGTAGGATGAAAGTTTTTTTGACAACTAAAATAATCCATAACATTGATGGTGGAGTGAGATTCTTCTTTATTATATTATGAAACTACATGAAATCCACATCTTGGGATGTGTAAATGGATTGTCAAATGGTAAAATCCTCTAGGGTAGTTGTAGGGTTTGAATCCAACGATAAATGGTGCCTTGAAATTCCTCGAGATGATTTTCATAACCACTACATTAATGGACCTTTGTGCAATTTATAAATCACACCTTCCTACTCAAAGTCACACAACATCCAAAAGGAAGTCATTATATCCACTTCAAAACAAATAAATTAGAATTTTTTAGGAGTTTTAAACAATTTGAGAGATTTTTTTAGAGATCTAGACTCTAGGACGTTATAGTAGATTTACTTTATCCCATCAAAAGTTTTCAAACCTTGAATTTATTTTAAAATTACCCTTAGAAAGTATTTGTGAATATTTGAAGGAGAAGTGGACATTGAGATGTCTAAGAATAGATCTAGAAGTAGGGACTAACTCAATAAATATTTTCATTGCTTGTTGGAACTTTAGGAGATTTTTGAACCTTATCAACGTTTTAACAATTTAGCTAACTTTAAAACTTGTCAATTTTGCTTTTCCTTGATTGCTTTCCTATTGGAAACTTGTTAGGATTTTGAAGGTTCTATGAACAAGTGAACCTTTGAAATTATTATTTATTGTCTCTTTAGGGGTTTTATAACTTTAGAACTATCTAATGAAATTTTTTAGAAGTCCTCTTTTGCATCATAAACATGTTTACAAAAATTTAGAGGATAATTATACTTTTGTAAGTTTTAACAAAGGTAGGTTCAATAGTAGGGTTAAATTATATAATTTCATGTTCCCTAGGAAGTAACCCTTGGAAGAAGAGACAAAGACACCATATTTTTTCAGGTTTGAGATGATGTTTCAGAAGCACTTGGGTGGAGATAGAGAGGTTTAATTTCAGCAAAAGGGTCCAATAAAATTTTGTAACATGTAGGAGAAAAATCTTGTCAAAAAGGTTTGGATGAAGGAAATCATTTTGTGAATGCTTATTGTTTTTTTCAATCAGTTTTGTTTCAGATTTTTAAGGGAATTCATCAGCCCATATGGCTTCAAATGAATTTCATTTTCAGTTATTCCTTGAAGTTGTAACATTTTAGGAGATTTTGAATGAGGAATGAGAGACATTTGTTGCAGATTTGAGTTAATTTCTAGCATTTCTTGTTGCATGTATGATTTGTGTAAGTTGTGATTGATGGTTGGAATCCCCTTGCATCAAATGTTATTAGATCATTATTTTAATGTGAATCTTAAGTAACTTATTACATATTTTGAGTCATAAACAAGAATTTCTCTGAGTTGCATGTATGTGTTGTGAGTTTGAGAACAAGGGTTTGAGACCCTACTCGCATCACTTAGAGAATGAACAAAGACCTTCCCTATCATTTATCTACCCACTTGTATGTGTTAGCATAGTCAATTTTGTTCTATGATACACAAAACAAAAAAAAATTCTTCTTCAAAATTTGCATTGCTCTTTACTAACACTTTTACAAGCTTACATTCTATTGGCATAGTCAAATGGTGCTGGATTTGACCAAAATTGAGAGAGATTAATGTGGAGGTATTCCATATTGAATTGTACATGTAGAAAAAACATTCTTAGGTTCCACGATCTGAGAGCCACTCCATCATAGTTTGGAAGTTTTGCTCTTAGGGCTCTTAAGAGACTATGCTAGAATAGTGCACTCCAAATTGATCGGGTCACTTAGAGAAAAAACGAAGCCCTTCCCTAGCATTTAAGTACCCACTTAGATGTGTTGGTGTAGTCAGTTTTGGTCCAGGACACACAAAACCAAAAATATGCTTCTTTCCAAAATTGCATTGCTCTCTATTGATAGTTTTTGCAAGTTTGCATTCTAAGTTGGCATGGTCAAATGGTGTTGAGTTGACCAAAACTGAGAGAGGTTAATGTGGAGGGATTCCATATGGACTTGTACATATCGAAAAAACATTCTTAGGTGCCACGAGATTTGAGAACCACTCCATCATAGTTTGGTATTTTTTTTCTCTTAGGACTCTTAAGAGACTACATCGGATTAGTGCACTCTGAATTGATTGGGTGACTTGGAGAATGAACAAAGCCCTTCCCTAGCATTTACTTGCCCACTTGGACATGTTGGAACAACTAGTTTTGATCTAGGATGCACGAAACGAAAAACATGCTTATTGCCAAATTTCAGTTACTCTCTATTAACCACGTTTAATTTTAACATTATTAGTTTAGTTTATGTTATTGCTTTATTATGTTTTGGAATTGAGTAATCACTTCAATGCATCTAGAGAGGTTAAGAAAATACATATATGTTTAATTATTTATTGAATCTATTTCATCCATCATAGTAGGAATTATAGACATTTAAATAAATGAATTATTTTTTCTTAGTTGTCTTTGTTTATTATTTTTGAGCATGGTGGTGGGCACAATTATCTATGCACTAATATGTAGTATGATATTTTATCTCTACTATCTTGTTACCTTAATGTTTAATTTGAACTATGTCACTACCCCTTCATGTACCCTTTTGCTTTTGTGTATGTGTGTGCCACATTGTGATATGTGCTACCTTTGTAGATTGAGGTAGCATTATCTCTTTATGTGTGTACCTTTACACATATTCTCCACACATGTAGGAAATTTGTGTGTTGTGTTGTCATGCATGACAACGCTAGTGAGGTAGCATGCATTGCCTCATTATTAGTGTTGAATTTGTTAATGCAATATAATTGTAAGGTTTATTTTTACTCATGTTGTCTTTAGTAAATCTTGAGCATTACATTTGGTATCAGTGTCGTGGTTGCAACACCAGGGGTTGTAGGAGTACTTATTATATCTCATATTTATTTTGTGTATCATGTGAAACTAGTAGTCATTTCCATCTTGTTACATGCATTCTATTTTTTTGTATGTAGAAATATTTAGATCCTCATCATGTTGGTTTATTATCTCATTTAAATGATAAATCTTCTTAATTCTTTGAGTTCTTAAGAGCATGCTAACTATATATGTGATTTATTGAGTGACCATTTGTTGGCATGATAGATTTACTACAACTACTTTTATAACATTATTTTGAATCTTTTTTGATGAAAATATGTGATTTGTTAATGAATTATAAATGAAGTATGGTTTCTCTATTGTTGATTTATTCATGTTACATTGCAAAAGACATATTTTTTTTATAGTACATGCATCTTATGAGAAAACACTAAATTATTTGAATGCTTAGAAAGTAGTGTATCTTGCATTTTACTCTTTTGAACATATGGCTATCATGTTGCATGGTGTGCTTATGACATGCAAAAATAAAACCAAAATAATGGTTTTGTAACATATAAAAAGGGATCCTAGGTCCAAAATGCAAAGAACCTAGGATGCAAGGGGCATATTTCAAAGTTACATTAAGATATATATCAACAAGGTGATTAGATTGACTTCCAACCATGAAGGTGAGCCAATCAAACCTAGATCTACATCTAATTGAGGATGAGAATGGATTGGAAAAGATTTGGAATGATTAACCTAATTAGAATGTGAACTAATATGTACATTGCAAGATCTTAACAACTGATAGATAGAAACAACAATTTGCAAGTGGATCTAGGAAGTGCAAAGTGACATGTACTTGAAATAGGGGAAAAATGTGGGTGTGTGATTTTTGAATGGGGGTATACACCTACACTTTCCTTCCTTATTTCATTAGGAAAAAGAGATCCCTTAGGGAAATATTGACTTTCAACCCTTAGGTGAGTCAACCTTGATGGAGATCTTGTTATTTTCATTATGATTGAGGATAGGGTAAATTAACCTAAAATGCACATTTGGGAGAAAATGAAAAATATAAAAACCTCAATTATGCAATGCAACACTTGAAAAATCAATTTAAAACTTAATCTAACATAATCCACAAACTTCCGAAGATCTGAGAAAGTTATGATTTTATGCACCTATCACAAAAATCTCCTACTGAGTGTCCATCTAAGACTCATTTTCCTAGGGTGATGGGTTCTACTTTTTGAAAATTAAAAATTCTAATCTAAAGCCTCTAATATACTCTTCCTGCTTTTACCTTTCAATCCTCGCTTTCATATCTGAATCTACAACAAAAACTAAAAAAAATTGGTTTGTTTGTATGGGGGTTTTCCTTGGTCAAACCCCAAGTTTTGTAATTAAACTTTGATGAAAAATACAGATCTAAAACCTGAAAGTGTGTGTAAGCCCTAATATTAAGTTTTTCTATGAATGTTAAGAGCTAACATGCAAAGAGGCCCTATTCAAGTGTGTTATAATAAGATCCCTAAATAAACTTGAATGATGAACATAAGACCTAGTTGGGGAGAAGTCAAATCCCCTAATAGATCAAAATTTTGATTATACCTTACTTTAGGTGGATAGTAGAATGAAGATAGAAGATGGGATAGCAAGGAAACAAGTCATTAGATCAAGGGAATGGCTAGTTTCATGTCCCAAAACATAGAATCCATCATGATCCACCATAGGCATCAATCCTCAATCATGAACAATGCTTGATCAATCTTCACAAAATGAGCTTGAAGACTTATAAAAAACAATTGAAAATGCTGCTCCAAGACTTCAACTTTGCTTGCTTGAATTTTCTCTTTGACCTTGAATACAAATATTTTGAATAACTCCTTAATCTCTTTCTCAACCTAGTGTAAAATGGTGAAAAGACTAGACTTTATAGGATTCCTTTTTAATTTCCCAACTATTGAATCCTGAAAGTCAATATTTAAAACTTGAATTTAGAACTTTAAAATGCCACCAAAAACATCTTTAAATTTTGAATTTGGGATCGTAAAGGGGATCCATCCACCCAAGGGTGAATGGATCCTGACCTAAATTACCAAGATTTATGAATTTTGGGGCATTAAATTAATTAAATTCATTTATTAAATGCACGTTGTAATGTCAGAAAATATTTAAAATAAGCCTTGGGATGCATAATAAAGGGGTTTAGGGGCCTATTTATGAAGGGTAAAATTCATATAATTGAGGTCACTAAAATAGGTCCAAATTAAGTGTGAAATTGTACTCACTTAGAAAGAAGTACAATTTTCTACACTATAATTATCCCCCACTTTAGCGGCCATATGACACTATGTGTGTATGCAAGCTAAAGGACTTAGATCATACTAAAAAGGATACTCATATGGAATTTTCAAATGGGGAGAATTAATTCCCCACTATAGTCATCTACAAAACCACAATGTTAGGAACCACATCCTACAAAAACAATTTGTTAGTCATTCAAAATCAAACTTCTATAGAGAACTGAATTCGAGGGTAGATGTATGCCCCCCTGATTTTGCTTGTTTTATGGAGGTGAAATCAAGACAACAATCTAACCACATCAAATTACTTTACTTGATGATGTGAATGATTACAATAGGGAATTAAGTCTACAACACCACATATTCATAGACATTGAATAATATTGGGGATGGAACTACGAATCCAACACGAAAAACATCATAAAAAATGGAGTTCTCTAGCTCCCAACATGCTAATTTGAATGAAATGTACTTAGAATAAAATATGATTCCTTTAATAGAGTTTAGTATATATGAGTGAAAGTGACATTTCTAACTATCATTGTGACATTTACCTTTTGAGAAATGACCTTGTTGCAAAGTGATTGAAAATGTCAAGTCGACACCCATATGAGCCTCCTAGACTAACCTTTTTGAGAGACTAAGTGGCATTTGATGTGCTCTGACATACAGTTAGTCCATTATTCTTTGTGTTATCTTTTCGTTTTTACTTTTATATTTTTTTTTATGGGTTTTTAGGAGGTTTTATGACCCCATCAAAAAATGTCACAAAGTGTCCTATTTTTTCTTAAATCATCCCAAAATGGCTAAAGTGTTCAAGATCCCCTGATCCAAAATTGGCCCAAGTGTCCAGTTTTGGCCCAAGTCTCGTAGAGAAACTTTAATTTATTTTTAATTTATTGATGACTATTTTAATGCATGCTATTGATGAATTATTTTGTCTTTTCTAGGTTTCACCTCGCACATGTTAGCGATTAGAAGGTAGACTGTTAACATTTCTTCGGGAGGAGGTTACTCGACTGACCATGATAGAGAGACATTTTATGTGAGACTATTTTTTTGGATCTATACTATGCCATCAATGAGATACCATGATGCCATATTGATGACCATAATAGAGAGATAGGACACATACACTTCTACATTCCATCTACTGTCTAAAGAGATGACAATGACTCTTTAGGATATTCACCATATCTTTAGACTACCTATCTGGGGTGAAATCGTCCACATTGAGGAGGACCTCTCACACACACAGATGCCTTGAGATATCAAGTACTATACCGATCAACCCATTACACCAGCAAATATTAGGGCATCCATGGAACTTAAGTGGCTCTTACATGTACACTCATCATTGATGTGACAAATTATGGTTGTTACTATGGCATTAGCTCTTGTTCTTGATGTGTGAGGCGTACACCTAGATGGTGGCCTTGTTCACACTATCTATGAGATAGAGCATCATTGAACTATGTATGCATGGGTTCATAGTATGCTAGCTCATATTTACTATGATCTTGGGTGATTTTTGTATAGAGAGTTGGATAGCATAGTAAATTGTGCACTCCTGTAGCTTTGGGCCTTTGAGCATATCACATGTACTAAGACTATAGGTTATCCCACAGTAGTGGTCATCAAGTACCCATGAGCTTTCAGCTATACTTTGAGATGGGCTTGGGAGGTCAGAGATTTTCTATATTGGTAGATTTAGTTTTATTTTCTAGAGGAGGAGGAGGTAGTATTGATGCAGGAGCATCCTTGGTTCTTGGAAATCTTGCATCAACCAAAAATATTTTCTTTCAATTTTTGTTCTTGTTCAGTTCCTGTTCAATTCAAGTTGGTGGATTCATCATATTTTCTCACCAAACCTTGTAGATCTATGTGTACATCATGGACATGCTCATTTTCCTTATTCCAATATTTGACCATGATTGGATCTTTTTCTGGAAAGTTATTGCTTCCAAATTTTGTAGTTTCTTGAACTGACACCGGAATAATTTTCAAGCCTAACAAATAGTTTGAATGCTTGTGGATCTTTCATGTAACTTGCAGATCTTGATGGTGTAATTTGAATTGTTCCATGGAGTGTCCCCGACCTTAATTATAGGTCCACACTTTATACTATGCATTCACCGAGGAGTAATTCAAATTTGAGGCCAACCTATTCATGCACACGTTATATTTTCTTTCATTGGAGATTGTAATGATCTTTGGCTGACACAGAAGATTCTAGATCTATGGATATGATATAAAACTTGTAATATCTCATTAGAATAGAAGAAGGGGGGATTAGGTAGATTAAGATAGATATGATAGGTAATATTTTCACTCATGTTAAGGAGCATATAGGAATATTGTATTTGAGCATGTTGTATCAGGCCTGTGACTTGAATTTGTAAGCCTAGATGTTGTCGGTCAATTGTAATCAAAATTTATGTTAATAAGAATGTTTAAATCTGCATTTTCCTCCAATTTTTGTGTTGCTTCTATTGTGTAACTCTTGTTGCATGAACCAAAATGTTCTCTTTGAGGACCCTCCTACCATGGCTGCACCAAGTATGGAGACCCTACCTCACTATACCCCAATGGCTAGATCACATGATACAAATTGCTAGGATGCAATAGGATAGTCTCCTACTAGGTTGCCATGACTATATAGTGATGCCATTTTACTATGATTAGGTTATGAGATAGTTTGGATAGATCTAGGTACCACTGAGGCCATGACCCACATACTTGAGATCAGTATAGAGTGGCTCCAGACTTGGAGACATTTAGTGTCCCATGATGAACATTGTGTACTTTAGGGACTCAAATGATGAGGACCATGATGTGCCCTCGGCATCGGACCTAGATGATGTAAGCACCACTATAACCTACAAGCATTGGTGGGTGAGGGATCAACTAACACACGTCTTCCCTTATGATCATCCCATAGGCAATGTTGGAACTCTTCTAGGTTAGGGATATGAAAGATAGGAGGTGATCAATGGAGATGTAGAGGAGGAGAACAGAGCAGATGACATAGTGGATGAGGATGAGGAGGATCTAGAGCTGATGAGTGATGATTCAGATGAGTTGGATGAGGCCATAGATGCCCCCGAGGAGAGACATGTATCTCATTCATAAGTCACCCGAGCACAATCAATAGTTGCAGTAGGCATCAACATTCATGAGCATGGGGAAGCCAGTGGTACTACACCTTCCATACTTCCTATACATGAGGGGCCCATTATCCCATAGAGAGACTCTGAGTGGTGGGCTAGAGATCCAAGTAATGATATGCTATTATGTTTTTTACCATGTTTTAAAGATTACTTATATATATTATGCCATGTTTTAATGTTCCTTATTTTTTTATTCATGTAGTGTGTACACGAGAGTCGCGAGACATCTTTCATTGATTCACTATAGATATGGCCCCTTCCTTGCCCCAAAATCTAAACATATAGGCAGATTATATTCCACCACCTAGAGTGGGGGCTTCAAGCTTCCTGAGTTCTGGACAATAGTGAGGCCCAGGCCTTCATGCAATCGAAACTCATCAGGATGTAGGGAGAGATTACTAGATTGCAAACTGAGAGATATCACATTGATCAGAAGCGCATAACAGCCATGGTATAGGAGGGGATTAAATTAGGTGAAGCATGGGGCCTACAGGAGCATATTAGCTATATTAATAGATCATGGTCCATCGTCTCACGACAGGAACCACCACTAGGACCTAAGGAGTCTGGTATCCATAGGCCTCACTAGCATTGTTGTATCTAAGATGGCATGTATATGAACTTTTCATGATATATATATGACCATTTTATGATTTTTTTGAACTAGATGTCAATGTGATCTATTAAATAGTGTTTTATAAGATTATATAATAAATTTCACCATGATCTAGGCTTTTATGTGATCTAACCTAAACATCTAATTTTATATTAGATACTACATTTTGATTAAGTGTTATGTGTTAAACTAAAATGCACTTAAGATCTAATTAAGAAATTCAATAAATGTAATGATCTAATTTAACACAACATACATGATATTTGAATAGTATACAATAATAAAGTAATAATTCAACATAATGAACAATTAATCTACATAATTCAAGACACACAAGGAATTTTTTTCAAGAATGAAGCAATGTGAGATAAAATAGAAAACTATCTACTAAATCTAACAACATGCTTTAATACACATACTATTCAAAGAAAATGCTAAATCTAATATCTACATAGATGTACAACATTGATAGGCTCTTTGAGAGGTGTTCCATATTTTTTTGTTAATGTATATGCACCAGACCCACAACTTTCATCAATTACATAGGGTCCTAACCGATTCAAACTAAACTTTCCTTTTTTACCCAGGGCGACATTAACATTACATTGATTCTCATATAACACCAAATCACCTTTGTTAAATGAGCAGGGAATGACATTATTATTGTAACTATGTTGCATTATTTTGGAATGGGCTTGAAGATTCTCAAGATCATTGATGTGTTGTTCATCAAGAATTTTAAGTTGTTTTAATCGTTTTTCTTTATACATAGTGTCATCAATAAGACCTCTAAGAGAAATCCTTAGTGAGGGGATTTCTAACTCTAAATGAATTATTGCATCAACACCATAAACAAGGTTATAAGGTGTGTTTCCTATAGGTGTTTAAATGCTAGTGTGTTAAGCCCACAATGCATAAGATAACTAAGTGTGTTAATCCTTATTGTTTATGCTTACTAATTTTTGTAAGATTTGTTTGAGAGTTTTATTAGTTGATTCAGCTTGACCATTAGATTATGGGTAGTAAGTGTGTTGCCAAAAATTGTATACTCTTGAAGAAAGAGGCAATTTTGTGCTTAATTTGGTCCTATTTTAGACACCCTTGCATTAATCACGCTTTAAAACAACATTTATAGGCCCCTAAGACCCATTATTTTGGACTTTAAGGCCTACTCCACTCACAAATCTTGACAAAAAACATTCAAATCATTCAAATTCTACAAAACCCACCTCAAAAACCCATGGTGGGACTAAGTCACCAAGGGTGGCAACTAAGTCCCTTTTGGGGGATTTTTCAATTTTGAGCGGGAAAATCACCAACTTAATTCAATTTTTTGATGGATGTCAACCTATGATGTCAAAATAATGAATAATTAGGTATTGATGCCTATAAATATATGTTTTTAGGTCATTTTTCACAACATTAAGTCATTTTTAACAAATAAATTCAAGGGTCAAGTGTTGAATATCTTTCACAAGAAGATTTAAAAGTCTATCTATAACAAATGTTGAAGCTTTAGGGCAAAAGTTAGGGTTTTTGTAGGTCTTCAAGCTCACTTTTATTCAATATATCACATTGCAAAGGGTTGATTATGGATTCCTATAGACAATCATGGAGAAATCTAGGTTGAGGAGATGCAACTAGCCATCAAATCAATCCTAAAGACTTGTTTTCAAAGTGATTCCATCTTCCATTTTCTCTCTATTTTCAGCCTAAGGAAGGTTTGCATGTATTAAGATTCATTTCTAATGTGATTTAGGGTCTCTTAATGATTCTTATATCTTTCTAATTCCATTTATGTATCTTATTCTTGCATGTTAGAATAGGCTGTGTTGGTGCGCCAAGACACACTTAATTTGGAGTGGGGACCCTCTTTTGAATGTCTTTGACCTTGGGTTTTATTGGACTTATCATTTTGAGGTCTTGACATGTTGGTCTTGCTAGCTTTGGCCTTGCCTTGAGGCTTGAATTGATTGAAATTGAGTTTGAGGCGAAATCTGGGTTTTCACCTGACTCCGGGATTTTCTGGCTCCAGTGGATTTTCCTGGGGTTTGGGTGTTGTCTTTTTCTTGCTGGATTCTCCAAAATCCGGGTTTCCACCTGAATCCGGGATTTTCCAATTTTTGCGGATTTTCTCGAACTTTGCCAAAATCCCGAACTCCATCGTTTCCCGATTTTTTTGCATTTTTGCAAAATTTTTGTCCATCCGGATTTCCGCGTATTCTGGGATTTTCTGAAATTCTGTCCTGGGCTCGGGTTTCCGGATTTGTCAGACGCGTCTTGTCGCTCATTAATGACCAAGGTACCTTTTCTCAGACAAGTATATGGGCGGATTTAGGGCATTTAAACATCATTTTGATCTCATCCATTCATTTGCTTGCTGCCTGAGCGTCTAAGTGCATTCTCTATTCGAGCTTTGAGGATTGATTTGGATCGCTTGTGTGTGTGGATCGATTGGAGCACTATTGGTTAAATTTTTCGTTGCTGGGATGCGCTTGTTACATGGTTTCTTCCTCGAGCTCGAATTTCATCCGCATTGATCCATGGTAGGTTATCATTGGCCCTCCTTTTATTTTGCATGATGATTGAGTTTTTCTGTGCTGAATAGTGGTCATTTTGGGTTGACCCATACTTGGTCACGAGTTTGTTTTATCAAATTGGGGTTTAACCTATCTTTTCATGAGACCTCATCATCCGTGCCTTCTGTGTGTGCTCATATCTATTCATTAGATGGAGTGTGCGTTCGTTTGGAGGAGGTTCTAGGTTAGATTGTTTGCCTTTTTTAATGCGAAATTGGCCATTTGCGAGATTAGGGTTTCCTTGGTGCTCGGCTCAGAATAATGGGTTAGGTTGTGATTTGTCAATCTTTCCCTTGCATTACGTTGCTCCTTGCCTTGTGAGGATTCAGGGTGCTTTAGGTTAATCATTAGCTAGTATTTTTAAACCTTGAGTTTCCCTCGTTTTCATGGCGTATGGTTTATCTTATCCACAGGGCATCACCATTTCTACCAAGGAGGAGTGGTCATCTAGGGTTTTGGAAAGGAATTCATTTGCATTATAAATCTGGTCCGTTAGCATCAATTTCAGGACTGTTAGAATCCCGGTAGAGAAGATTGCATCATCGTTCGATCGCCAGTTCGCGCGTCATCATTCGTCGAGTTCCCGTGGTGTCCATGGAATTTATGCACACTCGGATTTTCCCGGTTCGGGCTTATTCCGCGGAGTGGAGTAATTCCTGAAACATTTCAAACTTTCCATGAAAATCTGCCCCATCCGGATTTTTCCAGTTTCCCTGTCTGGCTTTATCCTTTTTGATTTTTTCGATGATAGGACTAATGGAACAAATGCTGAATGCTTATTTCTTGTTGCCAATAAAGGAATTTCATGATAATCTAATGATATTTTGGTTGAATTAA
>VDFB02337075.1:0-21692 GCA_007258455.2 Sequoia sempervirens | reverse complement strand
TTGTTGATATACTGATTCACACCCCCCCCCCCACTCTCAGTATATCTTTGTGCTCTTCATCTTGTTTCCAAACAGCCCATAATATAGATATGGTGGGTCGAGAGAAAACATTACTCTTCATGGATAGTTAGAATCATAGTATCTTTCATGGCTGCAAACACACCTTTATCATGTACATTCTTAATTATGACGAAGAAATGATAAAACATATCGTAGATCAGATATTGCTGTTGGAAATGTTGTCATTGATGTCAAACATGAAAAGACAAGTTGTCCTTGATGATAGATGAGATCAAGAAGAATCAACATAGATATAAGAAAGCTTGATGGTTCAGTATATCTTTGTGCTCTTCAATTGCAACCTATAATATCCCCCTCAGATCTGAAGTTTTGTTTTTATTTTTTTGTTTTCTGAATTTTTATAAAGTTCTTGCCAAGCAATGCAAGGAATACAGATACTTGCAAAAATAAACAAACTTCTAGCAAATGCATGAAATTAATAATTCAGATTTGATTATTGCCTTAGGAAACATATTTAAATCATACCCGTAAGACAAATATGCAATATTGCAAATCTGGAATTTGTTTGATCAGCAAACTGGAGACTCTCAAAATTGGACGCCACTTCCAAATGCTACCAAAAACCCTCCTTAAACTTGTTGCACAATAAATATCTAACTTAGACGCCTACAATGGAGTTGAAACAATGCCCAAACTCTAGGTGTTTCACCCTAGGGACTCACACGCCCATCTCTGACTTGTACGGCCTGCAATGTAATGTATGACCCTGCTAAACCCACACGTGCCAGCTTATGATGGAATGATCAGCATTAACCAACAGCAAATTAACTTCTGATCTGCCAATATCACCTCTGTAAATTCTGAATTATTTGATCTCCTGAATCCAATGAAGCTCAAATAATAACCTCTGAATGTGATTATTCAATCTAGCGCCCTTGAGTGATCTATCATACCTGCAAACACTATTCTTTTCAAGGGATTTAGTCATCAGAAAAGCTCAAACTCTAAACCAGCAAACCCTTGCTCAGTCTTCTCCAAATTTGCACAAATATCAATGACTAATGAAAAAGCATTCACTTTTGCTTTTATACTCTCCCAAATTCCCACGCCCCCACTTGGCCAATTAAACTTTAAGTATAATATTTGCTCTTTGTTGGCATTTAATACTTTAGCTTTTTAAAATGATATTTCATAAAGTAATATTAAAATATAATACTTTATTAAATGCCACATAACACCCCTTAACTCCTTATAACACCATAATATAAAGTTATCATTAAATAGCATTATTATTAAAGTTAAATTAACTTTAATAATATAATTACACCTTCAACTCCCAAAAGAATACCAACACCAACTCGTGGAAGCAATCCAATCACATTTTCCAAATATAGGCATGATGACGACTGATCCACATGCACTTCATCAGGCAGCTCATCCAGGATGGTGTTCTCAACTTGGAGTATTTTCCTACAGATCAGCAAGTTGCAGACATCTTCACTAAACCTTTGGCATCGCCTCGTTATCTTCAGTTGCGATCGATGCTTGGGGTGAACGAAGTTGTCCTTGGGGGGTCTTGAGGAGTCCTCCTTCCTTCATTAGTTTTTAGCTTTCTTTGTTGCTTTTTCTCTCTTTTGGAGAGGAGTTTTCTCCCACAGGGTTTTTCTCCTTTTCTCCACTTGTGAGAGTTTTTTTGTTTTGTACATGGGTACCTCATCAAGCCTAGTTGTCGGGACCTATCTTTGGAATTCTGCATTGGTTTGTTCCTCCCTAAGTTGCACTTAAGGGGGGGTGTTGGTGTGAATAAGTCTTAAAACCTAGTTTATTCCTTTACTAGGGACTTAGGGGACTTAATTCACATGTTAAATTTACTTAGGATATTAGTTGTCTTATCTAGATAAGCATTAGTTGTCTCATCTAGAAGTTACACTTTCCTAGGTAGTTATGAGTTAGTTGTTTCATGTGATAGGATTAAGACACTTGTCATGATCTTGTCTTATCCTATCTCTCATCCTTGCCTTTATAAGCAAGGCATCTCTAGCATATTTTGTATTGCACAGCATTGTATTGTATTGCGTTGATCATATTGTATCATATTGCAATCCTTGTTTGGTGGAATAGCATCTTCCATTGTTGAATAGAAAGTATTTCTTGTGGAGGTTTTTTGGTGTTGCAAATTGAAGATCTTGGGTTGATCACTTCAACACCTTCAATGCAATGGAGTACACTCAGTTGGTTCGTTGTGATATGTTGTTTTCACGAGAGGACTTACACAATTGTTCAAAAGTTCACAATGCAGTAGACAGCAAGCTAATGACAAAGAGGATTTTCTCATGATGCGAATGATTTGGCAATGAGGTACGAGTTTCCTAATACTAATCAGAAATATATTGAATTGAATGGCTGCAACAATTAGAAAATTTGAGTCCTATCTAAGAGCGGGACATGGGATTAACTCCAGCAGGCTTCAACAAGACTTTGTTTCGCCTCGCATTGGACAGCCTCTACAAAGTCGGTGCAATCTTCAAAGGGGTAACAAGAAATGTTCAAATCACAATTCAACATAAGGACACCATCACGACGACGCATGCCAAAACGTGAATCATAACCAAAGTTAAACTTAAAAAGTATTATAGTCAACCACACAAGGCAAACTTACCATCAGCAAGCTCGCTAGTGGTATGGATTAAACGAAGTTGCTTTAATCAATCACCACAATCCACAACTAACTACGTGCATGAATATGAAAATTGCTCTACTTTAAGTCCTACTTGAAGTAGAAGCACAAAGAAACCTCGCTAGCTACTCACAACACAAGATGAAACCATCATCAATGATAACTCTTTATATTGGGAGAGTGTTCACAACAATTTCTTACAAAGCTTTCAAAGGAAAACTATCCTTCTTCTTCAAACTATGCTAACAAACTATGCTAAGCTAAGTTGTCTCTCTATCTCTATCTCTGATGATTTAATCTCTAATGAATTACAAATGAGGGGGGGATGCCCCTTATATAGCTGGCCAATCTCAATGGACGATCCAGATTGAATTACAATGGAAGGCTCAGATTGAGCCACATCAGCCCTAGACTAGATTCTGCCCTAGTAACCGCCAGAAGGTAGAGGAGTGGTGCAATTAATGAGCACAAAAGGACAGATTCCTCCTTTGACCACTATGGGCAATTAATGCCCACTACCCTTGTAGAAGATTATCATCTAGGATCCTGTTCCCATTGTTCTTCTCTTTGACCGTGAAGGCAACATACCAAGCCAACATTGCATCGACTTCCTACTCAGAAATAGCTGGAGTGAGATTAAGTTGAAACTCGAGGTTGGCAATTGTTTGCTCCTGCCTGATACAAGACTTTCTCCATGTCTCAATAGATTCTTGAGTGCTTTGAATAATGGCGGAGAAAGTGGAGATATTCTCAAAGTCAACTTGAGCAAATATTCTCATTTCGGAGAAGAATGGGGTGCAATCTGCCCTTCAAACCATCCACTGTCACCTCCTCAGGAGTTAGCCGTTTTGCGAACAATGGCTCGAGCGTGTTGAAGATGCCCTCTTGAATGCTTCCCATGGCCTTCCTAATCTTGACTAACTCTGTCCTTGCCATGTCAAAGAAACCTCGATCGGTGAATGCTGTGGAATACCAGCCAGGAAAATCATATCTATCTCCAGCCTAAATTACCCCTCCTTCAATCAAAGTCTGCACTGGCATATGCATCAGAGCAACTAGGCATGGAATAGTCTTGTCTTGAAAAATGTGAGTATCACTCCATGCCTGTTCAATGTTTTCCATACGAGAGAGGATGCTGGAAGCATGTTGGAAAGAGGAGACAAGATCCTCAATGAATCTCTCAGCCTCAACACGAACACTGCCAATCCACTTGTCTCCTTCCTGAATTGCCCTCTTCATTTCCACGAGCTCGCTAACTGACTCTCGTGGAAGCTCAATTGGAAGATTCACCGTTGGATTCCCCAGGCACATGGACTTGCTAGATGTTGTACATAGCCAATTAACGCCTTATGCTCCTTTTCAGCCTCTTGTATTTTTCTCCTTTTCGAAGCAGTCTATCCTTCAATGCCTGGAAGCAGCTTTCAGCTTCTTCAATCACTTGTGCTTCTGTAGGGCGTCCTAGTTTAGCTGTAGTGATCGTATAATTTTCAGGCATTGCTTCATCTCGATCACATTCTTCCCTTGGAACTGCAACATGAAGAGTACGGGAACCAGACTCATCTGTTTCAAACCTGGAGTATTTTTTGGCTCTTTTCTTCTTAGGCGACCCGCTTATTCTATTAAGGAGCTCTTCCATCTCTATTGTTGGGTCGATGTCATCCTCCTGATCTCTTCTTATCACACTCGTGAGCCAATTTGGAACAACCTGCTGAGTGTTGTAGATGATAAGTGGTTGCTCCTCTGTTGCTTCTACTTCACGAACCTCCTCTTTAGCAACATTTGGTTGAGGCTCATTTGTTTCCATGTGTTGCCTGTCTTCCTCAAAACCTTGAGCTTCAGGCTCTGTAATATCTTCAAAGGCTGCCTCAATCACACGATCCAGTCAAGTGTCTATTTCTATTTCCTCATCTTCATCCGGCTGGCTAGCACTCCTAGGAGCATTAGCACTCTGACTATCAGGCTCCCCAGGCAATGGCTGATTGACTTCCTCCATTTCTTGCTCTTCATTCATTCTAACCCTCTAACTTACAAATAATGAAACTTCTTGTATGCTGGAAGAGTGAGTCAACAACTATGTAGGTGATGCTTCCTCCGTCCTCTGAGGCTCTGGCTGAACCGGTTCCTCCTCCTGTGGCTCTGTAGCTTGGGCGGCATGTTTTCTCTTCCTCATTGATGTCGGTGGCCTTTGATCGCCCATGAGGTTGTACGTGAGGGCAATTGATTTGCTCTTAAGCCTATGAACATGTCTATCGACCCAGCTCCTTGTGAATGTTAAGACCGGCATACACAACGTATCCAAGTCTGTGATCTCCGGTTCCGCCCAATCAGGTGGTGGGACTGGCATGCCTCTCACTGATTCATAATCGGATTGTGTAATATTGACATCCTCATCCACTTGATCTGGAACTTGGACAACCTCGCATTCCCTGATCAATCTCAGAGGTAACCTAGAGAACATCCTCCTTCTGATCTCAGCTTCATCTTCTGCATTCGCCCAAAAATCCTCAACATGAGCCTTGTGAAGTTGTGCCGATATTCTTCACCCTGTACTACTCCAATCTTTCCGTGAGGATCAAAGTCTTGTCAGCTAGTGTGGAGAGTGAGGTGATAGAATTGTAATTCCTCCTCTGCCTCCTTGGCTGCTTGCAAAGATGGGCACTCCTCAAGTGAATTTCCCATAACGATAGGGAAGTGCAATCCTCCTTTCTTCTTTCTCTTTATGATTTTGTCGTAGGCAATGAGTTGCCTAGACACTTCAAGCATTACCATCCTGTCCGTGGGGTACCTTGGCAATCTGAAGGCGTATGAATGGAACCCCGACAGCCTTATATAAGCGAACTTCGGGAACTGGATAAACCAATACCCATACTCTTCAATCAACTTTTGTGCATCTTTGGATATTCTTTGTTGTGTTCTCCATTGAAGAGTCCTAGTGATGTGCATAGTAAAAGCGTCGTTCACTCTCTTGAAGCTAGAGGTATTTGTCAGATGCAGCTGCTTGCAAGCTTCATGGATTTTAAATTGACCGGGACCGCATCCAATTGGCTTCTGGTATGTCAACCCTTTATACTTTATCATCTGAGCCAGCATATAGATGACATACGAGCTCATATAAAATGTCCTCGTTCTCCTCAAACTTCTGAATTGCTCATCTATATTGTCGCTGATCATTCTTGCCCAATCTACATACTCTTTTCCCTCCAACACTACGCTAATGTAGAAGAACATCCAAGGCTCAAAAGCATACATCTGTGGGCTGCCATTCACCCGACTGAGCATCATGATTAAATCACAGTACTCTTGTTTCAGCTCCTCTGAGATAATGTGCTTAGGCAACTTGGCGCCATGAGGTTTTGGCTTCCTCATCCATGATGTATTAATTCTCTTTGCACACCTTTCGAAAGATGAGGCGTACATTTTATCAGCCCTTTCTTTTGACTTGTACAACATTCTCTCTACAACTGGAATCCCGAACACCTCTCTAATAGCCTCAAATGTCAAGTTAGCAAACAACTTTCTGTCCGGAGAGACAATCATTTGATGGTCTGGCCTATAATAATTTGCACACTCCATTATTAACTCAGGACATCGAATTGCTGGTGGAAAACCAGCAGCTGCATACAATCCACTTCTCACGATGTTGTGCGATGTCTCTAATGGATGATGACCAGCCTGCCCGTATATTCTCCTTTTGAATGCCTCAAGGTTGAACGAACCAAGGTTGGTGTCAGTCAACCCTCCGAGCTTCGAGATAAACTTTGACTCAGGAAGAAAAGATTTCTTCAGTAGCTTGATGATTGCCTCCCTGGACGCATTCTCTTTGCCCGCTTTTGTATTTCCAGCTCTGCCTACAACTCTGCTTGTTCCGGTAGCATCTCCCCTTCAAACTTCAGCCATCTGCAAAATAAAATTCAAACATTACAATTCCAACTAATAAAATTACCACGAGATGGCTGGAAATATGAAGTTAGCTCTCGAAAATGAAAGTTTTTCAGCACTAAACTACCAACTCCAAACCTCGAGAATCGAAATTCAAACTTCAAACCCCAACGTTTAGAACCTTCAGCAATATTACTCCAGCACTTAGAAAAAAAAAAATTCAACACTCACTTTCAGCTTCAGCACTCTCACAATTCCAACTCTGCAACTTGTGAAGAAAAATGAAGAGCTTCAGAGTATATAATTGAAAGATGGCGCCCAATTTAGCAGTTGTATTTAATCCACTTCTCCACTACTTAGAAATTTTCCAAATTGGGAAGGATGCTGTGGCAAGTTGTCGCAAAGATTATGCATAGTCGTCATAGAATCTTCTATTGCTGGAGATTCCATCCTTTTAAAAAAAATCGAAATTTCCCACCTTGACTGCATGTGGCATTCAATTGACTGAAACATCTTTGGGAAATTCATTAAAATTACTCGAGCACATAAAAATATCTTCATTCTTGTCAAGGGTGTAATTCAGTTTGAATATGCCAAGCATACTTCACCTTAGAAAAAATTTATCTACCCTCAGACTTAGGCATATTTTATCTCCTTAGAAAAATTTCACCAATCACAATCTCCAACATTTAAAAATCACAAGGCAAAATTATTTTCCCCTCAAAACATTTTTCAAGACCCTCCAGACTTTTTAAAAAAATATTTCCCCCATAGTAAATATTTCTCAACTTTAAAAATTCATGTGTCAACACAAAGGGGGACATTTAATTTTTCAACCTTGGAAAAATGATTTTTTTTATTAAGGATTGCCTTTACTCCTCCAATCTTAGGCGTACTTGCTAGTTCAAACATTTATTTCCAACGCTTATAAAAGATTCCATCACTCTCTCATCAACTTGGGCATTCATAGAAGAGTCCACTTCCATTTGCCAACACTTAGAAAAAAAATTCTCAAGTCTCCCTAGGCTAAGGCGCATTTCACCCCTTAAGGTTTCACTTTTGAAGACTGAGAAAATTTCTTACCTTGCTCCTGTCTCTGGGCGCATTTGGGGTGTTGTGGTTTCAATTTCCATGCCTTAGAATTTTTATGACTCCTCTCTCAAGGTAAGGCGCATTCAAGAGGTGGCACTTCAACTTTCAAACACTTAGAAACTTTTCCAACTCCTTCTCCAAGTTTGGGCGCATTTCACAAGGTGAACCTCCAATTTCAAGCACTTAGCAAAATCTCCAAGCATCTCTTTCTTCAAGGGCGCATATTGGGGTCTGAGCTTTCACTCTTCAACACTTAGACAAATTTCAAGCCTCCTTCAAGTTTGGGCGCATTCAACGGTCCTAGCATTCATTTTCAACACTTAGTCAACTTTCCTCAACCCATCATTCTCAAAGGCACATTTAGGGGGTGATACTTCAACTTTCCATGCCTTAGAAAAATTTGAATGGCCTCTCTCTTCCTTGGGCGCATTTGGGAGGCTGAGCTTTCAATTTCAAGGACTTAGACTTTTTCATGACTCTCCTCTCAAGCTGAAATATGCTAAACAATTTTTTGCCACAGTTTTACACAATCACCAACACTTGGCCAACTTGATTAGCATTACTGCCAAATCCAAAACACTACCAAAGCAACTCTAACCAAGAATGCGCCCTAAAACCACTTAAGGAAGAGGGGCAGGCATATGGTCAAAGAATCCCTAGGATCCAAACTTGATACAGAAATAGAATGCAACTGAAAACTAAAGATAAAACTCAACGCCAAGAATGTGCACTCAAGATCCCATTGAGGGGGAGGTGCTAACATATGGCGGAGTACTTATTACAAATTTAAAGAAACTTAGGCGGTTAACCAGCCATAGAAAAGAACTCCAACTACTAATTCATCCGCTGCTGCAGGCATGCACTCGAGAGTGGGGATTCACCACTTGACAGTGGGTACAAGAGACATTAGATATATATTCTCCACACTGGAGGTAAACCATCCAGGGGTACTTAATGTGAGAAATAAGAAATAATTACAGCAATAAAGGACTGGAACAGTACTACTGTTTACAGTCTTACAATATGAAAAGAAAGCTGCAAATTGTTGGCGTAACAACTAACACCTCTGGAGTATAAGTTGATATGGACAGCTATGCACACTACGCGATGAGTGCTCTTCAAATTAGGAGGGGAAGCTCCCTCGTTGTGCCAAACAAAATGAAATATACCGAGCCAAATTTTTTCGTTTTTTAAATAACAGATTACAACATTCAAGCCAGTGCACCCGTTAAGGTTAGAAGGGTAAACCGAAACGTGCAAGAAGTAAACTCAAGATACAGAAGGGAACTCAACGCCAAGTATGTGCTACCCAATCCAAAGCAGAGTGAGGGGCGACCATATGACGGAGTGATTACAGAAAGTAAAGCTTGAAAGGAAATGCTGAATAACGGAACTACTCAACACCCAGAATGTGCTTGCTCACCCCGAAGGGAAAGTAGCTACCATAGGGCGGAGCTCTACAATTTCCAACTAAGACTGAAAGCATACGTAAAGGAAATGCTGAATACTGAATCTACTCTACACCCAGAATGTGCTTGCTGACCCAAGATGGGAAAGTAGCGACCATAGGGCGGATATGGATTACATACAATATCAAAATGCTGAAAGAGAGAACATTACAATCTGACTGAGCAAGAATCTAAGACCGACAGTACTACTGCCAGTATACAATTTGAAAGATGATTACTTGCTACCAATTACAAATCAGCCTTTAAGAATATTGCAATAATATTGAAGCATTCAATGATTGCCAAGAATAAGCTTAACTTGCATGAAAGGAACGGATCCAACCTCTTTAAATCTGTGCAATCTTCAATGATGTCTCCGTGAAGCCTTTAAGAGTTCCCAGCACCCATCCAAGAGCAATAGTGCAGATCCCTGTTTGCTGTTATAACAATACTGTATTTTTTCTTCATAAAACAGCAATATATATTCCTTGGAAATTCGTAACTCCCTTGAAACTCAAGCAAACAATCTAAAATTGAATGCAAAACACAAGTATAATGAAGGCGCCCAGCTTAGGAACAGAAAACAGAGCCAAAGAGCAGTTTATATTTAATGGCACAAATCCCAATGATCTGCAGATGGTACGGCCCAGGTACAGGGGCGATTTTACTTTAAAAATTAAATACACCAATATAAAATCTGCAACTTGTCACACTAGGGCGCCTAGACCAAAGGAAGGGAAATAGCCAATACCCACAAAGAAATATTTTGTCTTTTTTGAAATATGAATGAAATACAGAATCTGCTATAGCTAAATGCTAAAATCAGGAAACCTCTAACATGCAAGATCTGAAACTAACAATACCAATGCAGATTACAATGCACGGAATACAATGAATTCACAACTAGACTAATTTCATCACTAGTCGTTGTCTTACAAATGAGAAGAGATGCCCAATGGTTAGGAGGTCTTCATCCCTCGAAGTGATCCAGATTCAATCCGGCAGCATAACGGTGTATTTTCCAAGATAACCAAAATGATGCACAAGACTCCCTTTTTATAATTTCTGCTTGACTTCACGAAACCCTAGAAACAGCTTTTAGGTCAAAACTTTCATCTTCTCAAGAAGGCGTGCTTTCTCTTCAAGGCATTAATAGTTGATATTTTAATTAAATATCATCTTTTGGAATATGCGCCCCTCAAACCTTTGTTCAGACTTAGGCAAATATTAAATTATTTCTCAATGAGGGCGCCACCCTCAAGGACCCACCTTTTAAACACAACATAAAGTCATTAAGTCTAAGCCAAGGGTCAACGTTTAATTATAATAATTAAAACGTGACTTTTTAATTTAATGACTTAACTTATCCTTTCGCAAAGGCCCTGAAGCAAATACTGATGAAGTCAACTGATCAAACTGGAACCGGAAGTCAACCAACCTGAGCTCACTGGAAAGCTGCCAAAAATAGAATTTACTAAAAATAGTAAATTCCAAAAAGTACTCTGAATGCTGAGACGAGCATACCACTGCGAAGTCCTCTGAAAACCCAGAAGGAATCCGCCATTAAAATCTTCATCTCCGAGCAATGACCTCCTCAAAATTAGGAAACCCTAATTTTAACTTCCGACTAGCCTCCGGGTTCCCAACGAAAGGCTAACGGTCACTGAAAAGGTCAAGCTGGAAAAGGGGACATTACACAAAAGTGCTTGAAAAAGGAAAGAAACTAAACTATATCCTGTCTTTTTGTCTCAGTTGTAAGAGGTACAAGGCTTTCAAGAAAACTATATACGTTGCAGCTAAGTATTTTTTGGTTTCGCAAATCATTAACTATAACTAAGCTAACTACTTTAAATCTATCCAATTTCAAGAAAACAGAGCATGAGGAAATGGAGCAGGAATGATTATCTGACGACAAACAAAAATAGATTCTCAACTTGAAGGCAAGGTGGCACATCTATTAGCTCAATCTAAACCAGTTTATTATTCACACACATCACACGATAAACAAGAACAGATTCTCAACTTGAAGGCAAGGTGGCACATCTATCAGCTCAATCTGAACAAGTTTATTGAACACAGCACAAAAAATAATCTAAGGAAAGAATTCACCATCATAATTGCATGAAACCCAAGTGGCATAACAATTCATCATAACAGTAAACACTCGTGAACCAATACAGAACGAGCAATATTGAAGGCAACGTAAGCACAGCATATATTTCTCTCTCGTGCAAAAGTTATGTACAAATGAGCAAAAGCTCTTATTTATAGACATCAAAAGGTGTAGGGAACCCTAAAATCACCTTGAGTCAACTACAATCTTGCAATGCATTCAAGATTTATTGCTAAACCCTAATAAATAAAACTATACAGTTAACTAGAAAATACCATCAGTTAACTGGTACATCTAATCTAAATGGACAATGTGCAAGCATGCACATCCTTATTGAAAGCAAAGTTAACTGGAACACTACCCTCAGTTAACTGGAAACCCTAATCCTAACCCCTATGAAGATAATTCCAAGAGATATGCATGTATGAAATCAGCAAGTGAACTCAAGACTGAAAGTCGAGTTAATTGCTGCTCTTGACTCTATCCTCGAAACTAACTGCAGGTCCCAACTAGCAAATCACTCCAAGTCAACTCGGTCCAACACCTCGACCAAGAATTCATCAATCACTTTGTCTTCTGGCACTAAAACGCTGTCCAAAACAACAATTTGTTTCTTTAATTCTCTGTCACTCTCCTTAATTGTATGCATGCATTCTCTAACATCCTCAGCCGCCTTCTTGAAACTAGCTGAAATCATTGAAATGTTTTCCAGCTTAGGCGCCACAGGATCTCCTTCAAGGTTATCACGAATCAGCTTTTCAAACTCAGCTTGCACTACATTCAGTGCAATATACATGCCATCTTCAAGAAGGCAATGACACGGAATCTGAACAACAAAACCACTGACAAGTGCAAGAGCTCCGACAACGTTATCCTTTAGTGAAAATAACTTCGTAGAGATCTTTTCACATATCTCCATTTTGAAAAGGTGTTGCTCTTTCCAAGTGAAAACCTTGTCTCTATCTTCATCAATCTCCAAGGCATCATATGCAACAGACAACTGAGATATAAGAATTTGATCCTTGACTATACTCTCTACAACTGAAATCTTGAGCAGCTGGATCCCTTGACGAAGTTTATGTGCATCACTCCTCAATTGATATAAATTTGTAAGAAGACGTTGACCCGTGACAATGAAGCTTTCAATCCAGTTGTCTAGAAGTCTGCCATGACTGACTAACTGATCCAACTTTCTTTGTTCTACAGGTGTATTATGTGGAAGAACAGGCGCTCTATTTGAATTTCCATGAACGAAATCAGAGATATACTGTCGAAGTTGACTGTTCTTGGCCTTAAGTAGTGCTTTATCCTCTTCGTCCTTCATGATGCGTTCTTCAAGATTATTGGTGACAATCTTAAGAAGGCTCACATCTATCTCTCGAGTGGTCCTGCCAAGATTTGCCTTGGTAAAAGTAAAATCACCGACTTCAACCTCATCTAGGCTCTTACCCTCTGGAGGAGTAGCAACCTCTATAACAATCTCTGACTCTAGAGTCTTCTCAATATGCACCTGCTTCTTCATTTTCCTGTTCAACCTCTTCCGATAAGGCTCACCGAACTCGGACAAATCAAGGTTGCATGAAGGTTCTCGCCTTTCTCTCCCCAAACTTCTCTCGAGCCAACAAGACTGAACAATATTATCAATTAGAGGAGAGAGTCCCTGTTGTATCAACTTGTGGTGGTTCAGTCGTCTCTGATTCTACTCCAACTAGTATCTCAGGCTCTGAATCTATATCAATAGGCTGCACATGTGGTGAACCAGGAGGCGAAACACGTGGCTCAGCCTGAATGATTGTCTCCACTAGAATCTCAAGTGCATTCTCTACCTGCTTTTGTTTCCTTTTACCAGTAGTCCTCCCTCTCGTGTTTCCACTGAGTCTAACCCCTTCAGGTAGCATCACAATAGCCTTGACCTGAGGTCTCGACCTCGAAGTAGAAGGTAATGAAGAAAAATTCACTGGCGGCTCTGTAACAGGAACTGACTTTCGCCTTCATTTGCTCTCCAAGAACTGCTTGCTGGTCTTGATAACTGATCTAGACACCTCCTCAATAGAAGTATTCTCCTTAGCATACCAATCTAGTGAGCGAAGTGGCAGCCGAGCAACTTGATCCTTGACATATGAATTGAGAAGAACCTCTCCATCATCATCTGATAGACCGTCAACATCTTCTGATAGGAAATCAGAGAGCTGAGTAATAGTGAGTCTACAATAGTGACGACGACGAACTTCGAATTCATCCTCGCAATTAGCCCAAAAGTCTTCAAGTGTTGGCTTATGTGCAATCCCTCGCTCCAACCAGGCTGCATAATGACGCAAAGGATCATAGGAACGCCTCTCAGTATGGGACTTAAGCTTGAATCTCTCCATCTCAGTTGACATATACTTGGCATCTGCAGCAGTTCTGCATGTGAAAATGCCCAACCCAAACAGAAAGGAAGCTGCAGACTTATGATGACTGCGAAGAAAGGAGTGAACGTGTTGACTAAAAAATTCCATGAAGATGATCTTATCTGAAGGATACCTTGGTAACATTAGAGGCTCTCCAACGTATCCATAAACTCGGATGTATGTGAAAGTAGGGAACTGGATAAACCAATCTGCCCAAGTCTCCATCACTGATTTTGCCTCTGCAGAAATCCGGATGTGCATTTCATTGTCAAGATCTCTGACTGTCCTCATGGAAAAGTGATCATTCACTACTCGGAAATCATGTTCAGCTTTAGAAAATTCCAACTGAGAGTAGTACTCGTGAACACGCTGAACACCAAGAGTCCCATTAGTTTTAAGGTGTTTGTAGCTGCCTTGAGATGCCACTAAATAGACCAAGTAAGATACCATGTGAAATTCATGAAACCTGAGAAAACCAGTAATCTGCTGATGTAGGCAATCACTGATCAGCATGGCCTAGTCAAAATGTTATGTGCCATCAAGGATCCTAGAAATGATGTAAAACATCCATGGTCAAAAAGTATTAGCATCTTCTTGACTTGTAACTCGATTGAGTAGAGTTATCAAAACAGCAACCTCGTCCTTGAATTCACCATGACCAACCTTTTTAGGCATGTTGGTCTTCTGAACTTTCAACCATTTCTGAGCAACCTTTCTCTGTGAACGTCCTTGATCTCCATCCCATATCTTTTCACAGGCCTCAATGACTACAGTGAAATTATCTAAACGAGAAGGAATAGCAAAGCAAAGCATTTCTCTACATCCTTTGGCTTAAGACTGCAGATGACTCTCCCATCAGCTGATCTAATTTGTCGTGAAAACGAGTTGTAAAGCTTAATGCAAGGAAGAAAAAAACTCGAGATAGAAAGTGGTGACGGGAATAGATGTTGCTGCCAGCAACCCGGAATGTTCAAGATTCCTCAATGAATTGCTGCTAACACCCTTCAAATTGCTCAGGTTAACCACTGGATAGACATGACCTAAGTCAATGTCTGAAGTTTTAACAAAATCATGTATAAGGACTGATTTGGTTTTATAATCCATAAGATTGAACTACATTTTGAAAATGAAAACTTTTGACTGTGAAGTTGAATATATTCGGACAACTTTCCGAAAAGGCTGAAAATCTTTGGACAAGGCTAAAAAATAGCTTATGACAGGAAAAGTCTTCGGAATTTTTCTAATATGTGGATTTTGTGTAGAATCAAATTCTAAGACAACCCAGATCAATAAAAATTCGAAAAATTGAGTTTCAGACCCACATGCAAAGAGATTCTCGGAAAAAAGCACAGAGCTTTAGAATAAAGCTACGGGACAACTTTCTCGAAAAAATCTAAGACATGGGTTTTGTTGTTGATGCTATAGTATGTGAACTCAGATGATCAAACTCTGGAAATTTGCTGATTTTCTTTGACATGCGTAGAAAGCACCTAAGATGAGAAATAGAAGAAATAAGACAAAAGAAAGAAAGTTTTATTTGTTCTGCCTCTATAGAATTCGCTTATCTCTAACTTGAATTTGATGTAACCTGCATGCAAATTGAAAACAAAATCTGGAATATTCTTCTTCTGAACAAACTGAATCCGTTGCTACGAGGAAGGCTGAAAACTGACACCTGTAGCACCTTCAAATCATTGTTTGCTCAAGAAAAACATATTTCTCTTAGCTCAGGATGAAGAATAATGGACGCCTAAGCTTGAATAAATAGACTTTCATCACAAAAGTTGTGATAAATGCATGCAAATCCCTAAAAATGGCGCTTGACTTGTGATTGGACCTCAAAAATCCACACCTAGCCAATGATTGGCTCTTAAAATAGTTAAATGAAGACTAAAATGCCCTAAATAGGGCGCCATCTTTGAGATTTCAATTGAAAAAATCCATATAAGGGCACCATGCTCATAATTAAAAAATAAAAATCCATGCTTTAGAAACTTTAGTTAGAAATCCTAACTAAGGCGTCATCTTTAGAAACTCCAGTTGAAAATCCTAATTAAAGTGCCATCTTCAAAGACTTCATAAAAATCCAAAAATGCACCATGTATTTTAGCTTTAGTTGATTTTTGACATGTACTTCAATTAAGTGGACATGCAAAACAGTAACTCAACATGCAAAGTCAGTTAACTCAACATGCAAATCAGTTAACTCAACATGCAAAACTGAAAAAGCACTTGACATGCAAAGATGTCAACTGGAGATGACAACCCAGAAATTGTTCTCTTCAACTAGAAGTCAAAATTCAAATATTCAAAATAATATTTGAAATTCCTCTTTTAGGTACACATGTGATTTTTAAGTTTGAAAAATCAACTTTGACTTTTGGCATTTTCTTCAGACTTAGCCATTTTTCATGAACACTGCGTTTTGAACCTCTTTCGGGGCCTCTGTTCAATCCCTGACACTGGCTGACAGGTGCGTTGCAGAGCAAGACAAAAACCGATCAAAAGACTCCTTGAGACTGCAGACCATAAAACTAAGATCTGAAGGCTCAAAAATCCAAGCGCCCTTTGCAAAAGTTGCGCTTTTTCTCAAACTTAACCAAATTTTCTATCTTCATCTTGTACAAAGGGAAAACTGAATCCTCCATAACTTCTGTCTGACAAAGTTTCAGGACTAGATAACTGGTGCAACACGGAGTTGAGTCTGTTCCGCAAAACAACTGCAAAGGTACACTTCTTCAGAAAATATCATCTGGGAGGTGAAAAAGGAGGGCGCCTTTTTGAAAAGGTGCTCTTTTTCCTCCTGAGATAGCCATTTTCTCAACCGGCCAAAATATCCTAGAAACTCTGACTGCAGGCAACTGAATCAACTTCTGACCTGACGGAGATAGGCAACAGAGAGATGAATGCAATACGAACAAGATGAAAACCTGAGATCACCAAAAAGAAGGCATTAAAGGCTCCAAAAGCTCAAGCGCCTTTTTGAAAATGTGCTCTTTTGCTTTGTCCTGGATATTTTGACCAAGATTTAACCTCGTGTTTGACCTCTGGCTCAAGCACTCCAGTAACTTAGATTCACCCGCTGAGGAATGCATTACGAAGCCTGAGCAGATACGAGACAAACATCCTAGGTGGCATTTAGTCAAAAACCTTCATTTAACCCTTCAAAAAGATGGGCGCCTTTCTCAAAAGCTGCTCTTTTCCCTCCAGTGTTAAGCCATTTTTGTGTTCTTCTCATATTCCGTTGTATCTCCCGTAACTTGAGCAAAACAGCTCTATTTGACAGGCTTGATAGATTGCTAGGAAACTGACACGATGCCGGACAAATGTCTATTGGAGGTAACAAACCCTAAAAATAGGATTTGGACCCCTAAAAGATAGGGCGCCTTTCTAAAAAGGTGCTCCCCTCTCCAGAGTTAGAAAAATTTGATGATTTTCCTTTAGATTTTCACTTTCCTAAAAATTCTTCAGTATCAGGCTGACATGAAACTGACACAAGCTCCATATTCAAAAAGCCCCAAAAATCACCTTCTGACATCACTTTGACAAGGTTAAGACTATATTTAGCAAAATACCTTAGTGAAGCAAAAAAATATTGGTTTGGGTACAACACAAATTACATGAATATTACAATGAATTCAAAGCACCAATATACTGGATGATTCCATATTAAATATTAACAATAATTGATGAAGAAAGGATTGGAAATTCAAACTGAAACAAGTTTGATGTAAATCTGCAATTCTGGAAATGAATAACCAGCAACTGTAAAATCAATTAAATGCTCATAACTTCACCAAAATACCGTTGAATGGTGTGAAACGAAGTGCAAAGGTCTTCTAGGAGGATGGTGCCCCTAACCAGATCATAAAACTGCATCAAATCATCCATGTTTATTTGGCATGAATCCCACGACCATGAATGAATGGTACGGCCCTCCTTGAGGGGCAATTTTGGCATATAAAATTTGAAACTTAATAATAAAATCTCAAATTTGGTGGAAAGGGGTGCCCATGGTAGACAAACACATATCAACAATGCCCAGAACCAAATTTAATTTATTCAATGAGCTGCATACAAAATTCACTTTCAGCTGTATATGAACCAACAACTCAAAATTTGACAAAACTCCAAAAATCTTCAACTATTGAGCTCCATCTGCTAGTCTGAATGAGAAGCAGCAATAAAAAAAAAACCAATTAGGTGTTTGTCTCTCAAACACGAAATTGATTGGAATCTAGGAGGTAAGCATCCCTCGAAGAAATAATCACATTGTCATTTCGACAGTATAACTTTAGCATAATTTCATGGATACAAATGCTGGAGCAAAACTTTACTTTTATAGGAAAGGAGAAAATTCATCAACTTCCTTCAAGGCACGCCAAAAGCCACAAAAGAAACTTTTCAAATTTCCAAAATTCATAATTCCTCAAGATGGCCTCCCACTTCAAGGCAACATAAAAACTTTATGAAAAATATTAAAATACCTTTATGAAGGAGTCCCTCTCCAAGCCCCTCTTTTAAACACAACTTAAAGTTATCCTCTAGGCCAAGGGGTCAACAAAGAAACATAACATTAATTGCCTTTTATTAAATAATTGCCATCAACTTCTGCATTTTCAAGCTACACCAAAATTACCAACTGCTCCAACAATAATAGAAACATACTGAAGCACTGCCAATAGGACCACTGCCAAAAATAGTATTTACTATAAATAGTAAACACCCAAAAATGCCTCAAACCTCCAAGCAAGGAAACCCTAATTTTACCTCAACGAGCCTACGGGCCTCCGGAATAGGCTAATGAGTAACTGAGTTGATCACCGATAAGAAGGGGACATTACAGTCCGCCCTCCTCGAGATTGCTTGTCTGTAAAGATGGATGTTGCAAAATATGTTCTCCTTCCCACGTGGCATCTTCAATAGGCAAGTTCCTCCATCTTCAACACTTAGTCAAATCACAAGCCATTCCTCTCAACTTGGGGCACATTTACCTAGGCCTACTTCAAGTTTCAACACTTAAACGTTTTCCTCCACTAGCCTTCTTAGCTCTTGGGCACATTTGACTAGTTGAGCTTCAAGTTTCAAACACTTAAAAGAATTTTGAGGCCCCTCTTCTCCTTCAGCGCATATGAGGGTAGCTACTTGAAGTTTTCTTCCCTTAGTAAAATTTTCACCCTCTCCATTAGCTTGGGCGCATTCAAGGGTTTGCACTTCAAGTTTGCAACACTTAGACAAATTTCTCACTTGCCCCTCTTAGCTAAGGCGCATTCTACCCTTCATACTTTGAGTTTACTTTCCTTAGAAAATTTCCAACTCAACCTCTTGGCATTTGGGCACATTTCACCCCTCTTACTTCCAATTCGTGACACTTAGAAAGTTTTCCAACCTTCTCCTCTTAGCCAAGGCGCATTTGGGGGTATGAGCTTCCAATTTCCCACACTTATAGAATTTTTTCCAATGGCATCTCTACCTTGGGCGCATCTAGGGGTAGCTACTTCAAGTTTCTCAACACTTAGAAAATTTATAGGCATTGTTGACGTGATTTTCGTGACCGCACCAACGCAAAATAAAGTCGCCAACGGCTACCCTATTCTCTCTTGATCAAAGTATTCCGCACGCTAAGATTGCAAGAAAGTTTGTGTGTTCAACTCCAAGGTTCCTTTAATGCAAATAGGCTCAGTTGGCTTGATGTGATATTGTTGGTATTTCAAGGGGACTTACACAATTGTTCGACAGTTGACAACAGACAGCGGACTAAGGGCTTAGTGTAATTCAAATGATTTGGCGAGTGAGCACAAGTTTCCTAATCCTAAACAGAAGTGGACTGAAATTAAATGAGTGTAGGGCCTAAGAAGTTTATGTTCTATTCTAAATGCAAGATATGTGGAGCTTGACTTCAGAAGACTTCAACCGGATTTCACCTAGCCTCGCATCGGACAGCTTCAACAAAATCGATGCAATCTTCAGGGGAGTAACGAAGAATATTCAAATTATAATTCAACATACATATACCATCACAACGATGCATACAAGCATACGAATCACAATCGAAGTTAAGTTTGAAATGATGTCCAGTTGACCACGCAAGGCAAACTCACCGTCAGCAAGTCCCTAGTGGTATGGATAAAGAGAAGCTACGTCGATCAAACACCACAAATCCAAAGTAAAATACTTGCATGAACTGAAAACTACACTACTTCATGCTACTTGAAGTTGAAGGGATGAAGAAATCTTGCTAGCTACTTATAACAAAGATGAATTCACCATTCAATGAAAGATCTTTTATTACAATAGTTTTTCGCAACAATCTCTTACAAAGTTTTCAAAGGAAAACATTCCTTCTTCAAACTACGCTATGCTAAGATATTACAACTAAAGTGCCTCTGCTCCACTCTCTAGTTTGATCTCTAAGCTCTACCTCTATTGAATTACAAATGAGGGGGACTCCCCCTTTTATAGATAGCCCAGTCCAATGGACGGCTCAGATTACAATCAGCTAGATGGCCCAAATTGTGCCACCTCAGCCCTAAACAAGATTCACCCTAAAAACCACCACCAAGAGGAGTGGGGTAATAAATGAGCCATAATTTCCATCATCCTTCTAGTAGATTCCATCTTTGAAACGCGTTCACACTGTTCTTGATTTTCTTCTTGACGTTCTTCAACTTCGCTCGAGCTTCCATTCTTTGTCACTTGAGTTATACTAAGTCTCAACACTTAGCCATTTTTCGCAACTTTTCTTCCTTCAAGTTTGAAATGTAATCGTGGAGTACTTGCTTCATCCTCCTAAGTCATCGTCGTTTGGTCTCGACGTTTCTCCTGCAAAATAAGCAAGGAGAAGAGTATTAGAACACTTCATAACATAAATTCACTCTACTTACCTGATTTTCATGCTCTAACTTCCAAGCATTCATCGCCTTCACTAGCCAACTTTTGTCGCCTTCATGATTCTTCATGCCTTAACCAAATTTCAACTTCCTGAGGGCGCATTTTAGAGATGCATTTTAAAATCATCTTTTGAAGGTGTTAACTTCAACTGCATCTTCTTCAAGAAATTTATCCCACCAGCTGAAGCGTTGACAATTTTGATTTCATTCACCTCCGGCTCAGGAAGATTATCTTCACGAAGAATTTGAGCAAATTCACCTAGGCAGTTCCTTTTAAATTCATCGTCTGGAGGATTTTACCTTGAAAACACATTTTCTTCACTTTGCCTTAGGAAATTTTAAAATATCCCTTAGGAAAACTCATCAATCCTGTGCCCATCAAAAATATTCACCTCGGAAGGCCTTGGCGAAGCATGGAAGACTTTGAAATCAACTTCTCATCGAAGATCTTCAATACCCAAAAGAAAATTTCCTTCGGAACATCTCGAACTCATGGGTGTACAATGAACGGGTTCATTTAATTTTCTTGAATTTTGAACCTTGGAAAAATAATTTTTAACAAATTTAATCCCGTTCTTCATATCTGTAGATGATTCTTGTTGCTCTGACTTGAAAAAATTTTATCAACCTATGCAGCTGGCATCTTCTGACTTCATCGTTGGCAATTTTGTTCGTGCCTTAAGAAAACTTTATCACTTCACCAGACTTAGGCGTGATTTTCCTAAGGAAGAAAAATATTTTGTGCCTTAGAATCACTAAGCACTTTTGAATTTTGCCTTAGAAATTTTATTCAACTTCCTTCATCTTGCCTGTGAATTTTTTTTTATTTCAACTCACTTAGAAAATTTTCTTGAAAGCACATATCATGCAGGATTTTAATTTCAACGCCCAACATGACTTACTCACATCACCCCATAGGCTTAAAATTCCCAACGCCTTAGCAATATTTACTCACCACCTTGCATTTTCAACGCCATTGACTCCCTTTTGAACTTGGGCGCATATCATGCTTGAGGAGGAACATTTTAAACGCCACCCTTTTATTCTTGACTTTGCTTGGCATATGGGAGTATTTGGCATATTGAGAGGGATCTTTACTTAGCCCATTTAACTTTCATTTTGACTCATCTCAAACTTGGCGTATTTAGCATCCTATTTATTTGGACGTCCTAGATTCCTCTT
>VDFB02337074.1:0-11291 GCA_007258455.2 Sequoia sempervirens | reverse complement strand
TTATAGTTTGCATCACCAACTCATCATCATTCAAGTTGTTTAGATTAATATAGATATGTTAGTCTAAGCATCTTTTCTATTGTGACAATATAGATTTCTCATTTTCCCACTTTTACGATATTCCTGGCATGATTGATCATGGATTTGCTACAACAATAGCCAGCTCTGATCCTTTTGAAGAGGTATGCGTCTTTTATAGTTTGCATCACCAACTCATCATGATTCAAGTTGTTTAGATTAATATAGATATGTTAGTCTAAGCATCTTTTCTATTGTGACGATATAGATTTCTCATTTTCCCACTTTTGCAATATTCCTGGCATGATTGATCATGGACTTGTTGCAACAATAGCTAGCTCTGATCCTTTCTAAGAGGTATGCATATTTTATAGTTTGAATCACTAACTCATCATCATTCAAGTTGTTTAGATTAATATAGATATGTTAGTCTAAGCATCTTTTCTATTGTGACAATATATATTTCTCATTTTCCCACTTTTGTGATATTCCTGGCACGATTGATCATGGACCTACTGCAACAATAGCCAACTCTGATCCTTTCGAAGAGGTATGCAACATATTACAACAATATAGATTGGTTATTCTAAGCGTCTTTTATAGTTTTCATTACCATCTCATCATATTTTGTGTCATTTAGAATAATATAGATTGGTTATTCTAAGCTACCTTGATGGTTTGTACAGGTGCTTGTCAGTCCAGAACATGAACATACTACTGTTGTTGAAGATTGTGCCCTGAATGCCTCTAATAGGAAAATTTTGTAAAATTTAAATTCTCAAATTGGAAACAATGTAAAATGGTCATAATTGTGTATGGGCATAATCTATACCCAATGATGTTTTTTGAAATATGGGTCAAATGTTTGGCATTGTATAAAGGGTATGTTTAAAATGTAAAGGGGTTTGTATTTTGGAAACTCATAGGTTTTGTAAAGAGGTCTATTTTTGTACTTAATCGAGCTACAACTAAAGGTTTTCTTCCTGGTTTTTTCCTGTTGGTATGCTCTTTTGAACCAGGTTTTGTAATACTATCTAGTCCTCTCCCCTACTATCTCTTACTCTATCTCTTACTCAAAGAGTAAGGAGAGAGCTTAAACCATCTATGTTTTTTGAAGAGACATACATATACTAGCAATCACAGGTGAAGATGTAATGGGCACATTGATAGGTGCAATATGAAATTATGTATGCTACAATTGAAGTAATTGCAAGAAGTCTTGTTATGGTGAAAGTTTTATTAGAGAATACATAATCATGTTTTCTTCAAGAAGTATTAATAGGTATTATTTGAAGTAAATTTAATCTATATGCAAAGCATTTGTAAATCAATATGTGTGTAATTGTAACAGTAAAATTTGTGCATACCATGTCATTTCCCACACAATTTTGTGTCTATTTTGAAGAAATGTCTTGATACATGTACGTAGTGACTCAACATCTAAATTCAAGCTCATCTCTCTAGCCTTTTATCAATTTTCATACTTAAATCACTATACAATTAGTCCTATCCTATTCTTATTCACACACATCTATACATTTACCTTATTTTCCCATTTATCACATTCACCAATGGGTATGCCCTCATTTATCCATTAGCCACCTGGAATTGATTGTTAGCCACTTAGATTTAACTATTAACCCATTCTAGGACACTTCTTCAATTGCAAGGGTGACCTCATGGTCACAAACCTATTCCCTTTCATTTTAAAATTCAAAATTCAAACTTTTGGCTAAGTGGATTCATTCACCCACTTTGAGTTGACTAAACACATGTTTGGCATAATTTGATGATATACGCTAGCATTAATAACATACAATACATTCATTATAATCATGAAAACATTCATTTATCTTATAGCATTGGAGCAATTAATATTGAGACATTTTGATTCAATGCAATAAAAATGAGTAACAAATTTGAACATCTAGAGTGCTTGCCAACTATTTTTAATCTTGTTTCACTTTTTGGGGATTGATCTAGGATAACTTGCCTCCCCATGAGAAATCAACAACCCTTATGATATTTCTAAATACCACCAAGTCCCTAGATATTCAAGAGTAGATCAAAGATAAACATTCATACCCTTATCAACCCTCAATTATCAAATACCCCTATCAACCCTTAATTATGTTAGGTTGATTGTGTTTGATTGATTGCATTTACTTAATTATCCTAGGTTAACTTCATAAATAAACTTTTTTTTTTCTTTATATTTTGTTGAGCCCAACCAATCCTACACTTGATCCAACCTTCTTTTTAGGGTTTTACATTATTAAGGTTTTCAAATCTATAGTTTTCTAAGTTTACATTCTATTTTCAAATTTGAACTTTCTTATACATTCTTGCACGTCATTGATACATTTTTCTATTAGGTTTTGAATTTTTTATGTTAAGATATAGTAAATTATATTCACTTGCAATTTGATGTGTAAATCTCTTGTATTGTTAGAATGAGTACTTGAATGATCATGAGGTGTTGAGGGAAATATTGTTTTCATTAATATTCTTTGGAATGCTTGGGATATTGTTGTAATGGCATTGAATAAATAAGGTCATCAATGGGAGTCACACAATCGTTGCCATCAATGAAATTGACCATCTCTCGCATGTAATGCTTGTGAGTTACATTGGGAGAAGTGGATCATCTTTCCATAATGTTATGGGTTCCTACTTAGTTGATATGTTCATAGTGGAGGGCTAGTTTTTGGAATTTGTGCTCTCGATGAGTTATTTCTCAAATACATTATCTATTCATGGATTCTATCTTGAGTGTTATCATAATTACATGTTGGGGTGGTTCGTGGTTTTAAACTATCAAGAATGGTTTTGGTGGCAATTAGTTTGGGGAAATCACTTACATAGTTTTATCTTCCCATTGCTTTGTAAATTGGAGGAATTATATGGAGGTTTCATGGGTTATGCAGGTGTACTTAAGGCCTTTAAGGGCTCGAGACAGGTTTGGTTGAAGGATTTTTTTTCTTTGAATCAATAAATTTTCAATTGCTCAGTTCATATTTTACTGTTTTTCTTGTGTTTTTTTCCTGTGCACAAGCCATTCAAGCATTTTTATATAATTTTTTTTTATGTAGAAACGTTATTACATGTCTTGATGTTATTTCAAGAGTGGAAGGTGTGGAGAACTGGGTTTTGAAATAAAATAAAGAGTTAAAGGTCTAAAAATGGTGGTTTTTTTCACTTGAAAATAGAGTTTTTACCATAGGGTTTGCAAAAATATCTGAGATACCAGAACTTTCTTTGTTTTCTAAGCATATTGGGGCCTAAATAAAGGTGTCTAAGGTGGTGGCAGAGTCTGAAAGGTTGTGGAAGTGCTACATCCAATAAACCCTCAAGAATTACACTAAAAACAAGGGTTTTTGATTTGACAGTTATAGGTATGTACAAATGGAATCCAATTGCAGAATCTTTGTTTTCCTGGAAATTTATTTGCTTCCCCAAGGTTTCAGGGGTCTGTGTGATGTTTGAAGGTATGTTACTTTGTATTTTTGGGCTAATTGAGTAGCCTATTGAAGGGTGAATGTATAGGAAGTCAATGCTGGTCCAAAGGAGTCTATGTTGTTTCTCATATATGTTGTGTAACTTGGATATAGGTGTTTGAATTAGTCATGTGTTCATCTGGTGTTTTGGAAGATTGTGGAGTAATTGGACAAAAACTAGTTTCTCACTATTACAAGGGTTTAAGGGGGTTAAAGAGGGAAATGTGTATTTAGTTGCTTGTCAAGTTTTAGGGGAGTTTTGGAGTATCCAAAGAGGTTAGAATAATCTTGTTAGATGCCTCAAATAGGTAGGTTGCAAAGAATTTATGATTGTGCCCTTGTGTCTGCATCAATTTTTCACCTAATTTCACTCGGTCCAATATAGCTCGGAGTGATTCGGCGTATTTGGATGCAAGAGAGGAACATACCTAGTGTAAACATACCCATCCAAACCTGTTGGAACAGTCCGTTTGGTCATACGAGTTGCGGAATGAAAGTTGCACCACTTTGCAACTTTACACTGCTTGCATCTGGCAACTTTTCCCTCCACTGAAAAGTCATCACCATAGGAAAACGCCTTTGAGATAGAAAAAACTGAGAGAGGTTTTTGTAGATGGTACCAACACGATCCCATATCCTCAGACAGAGAGTCTGTAAGCACCACAATCTCCAAGAAATATCCCTTCAAAGATTGCTGCCTTTTAGCACTTTGGACTTTTAAGGGAAATTGTCGGTCCAATGTAGCTCAGAGTGATTCGGCGTATTTGGGTGCAAGAGAAGAACATCCCTAGCTTAAACGTACCCATCCAGACGTGTTGGAACAATCTGTTTGGTCGTACGAGTTGCAGAATGAAAGTTGTACCACTTTGCAACTTTACATTGCTTGCATTTGGCAACTTTTCCCTCCACTGAAAAGTCATCACCACAGGAAAATACCTTCGAGATAGAAAAAACTGAGAGAGGTTTTTGTAGATGGTCCCAACATGATCCCATAGCCTCAGACAAAGAGTTTGTAAGCATCACTGTCTTTGAGAAATAGCCCTTCAAAGATTGTTGCCTTTTAGCACTTTGGACTCTTAAGGGAAATCGCCGGTCCAATGTAGCTCGGAGTGATTCAGCGTATTTGGGTGCAAGAGAGGACCATCCCTAGCGTAAACGTACCCTCCAGACATGTTGGAACAGTCCATTTGGTCATACAAGTTGTGGAATGAAAGTTGCACCACTTTGCAACTTTACACTGCTTGCATCTGGCAACTTTTCCCTCCACTGAAAAGTCATCACTATAGGAAAACACCTCTGAGATACTAAAAACTGAGAGAGGTTTTTGTAGATGGTCCCAACATGATCCCATAGCCTTAGATGAAGAGTCTATAAGCATCATGGTCTCCGAGTAATAGACCTTCAAATATTGCTTCCTTTTAGCACTTTGGACTCTTAAGGGAAACTAGTGGGCAACATAGTTAACTTCTTCACAAACTTGGCTTGAAGTAATTTCATTCTTTTTTGTGCATTGAAAATGGAGTTTTAAGCCTTCCACCCTAAAAGTGACCTTTAAATAACTTCAAACACCTTAACTACCTCATTCTTATTCATTTGTTTTGCAAACAAGCATTTTCATTCCAAGAGGCTGAGCTTTCATTTTTGCTTGTTGGATTGAATGCGATTTGTGGACACAACTCTTTATCAAAAATTCGTTCAACATCATTGAACTCAAGAATTTATCACACATCTAATCGAGAAACAAAGGAGTACCACAAACTAAAACACATTACACTTCGGGTTCTCACCGACTCTGCTGACATACCCCTTTCAACATCTCTTCTGTGCTTAATTCTAAATCACTTCAAACACCTTAACTACCCTAAAAGCGACCTCTAAATCACTTCAAACACTTTAACTACCTCATTCTTATTCATTTGTTTTGCAAACAAGCATTTTCATTCCAAGAGGCCGAGCTTTCATTTTTGCTTTCAAAGAAAAATCTTCCTATGCCACTGTTACACTGCACAGGTAAACCAGGTTTTGTATTGTGGACCTATATTAAGCTACCACTCTCAAGTACCAATGTAACAATGATAAAAAATAACTTTTGAGACTGCAAGAAGACATCTGATAACTCTTGAGTGTACTTAAAGAATTCTTTTTATTTTTGAATAATGCTAATAACTCTACTCAGTTGTCTTATTTTTTCAATATCATACAAATTGAACCCTGACATCAATATACTTTGTATATCAAACTACCATAATTCAAGTTTCAACGATGAATATTTATCATGCATGTTTTAAATGACATTGAAGTTTATAGTGGTTTTTTTGTTTATATGATGTTATGTGATATTCTAATCGTAATTCATGCTTCTAGGCTGCACATCTATATATATATATATATATTATTTTTACATGTTTTCTCCATTGTTTGGCCCCTACACTGCAAGTAAATGGCTGCATAGTGTGTGGGATGAGGGGGCAGCAGGCCCGAGACCCCTTTAAAGTTTGTTTGAGTGCTTTCTTTTCATTTTTTGTGAGTTTTGTGCCAAGTTTCCTCAAAGAAATGTGGTCTCATAGAATTCCATGACAAGCTAATGCAATTGATAGCTGCTCCTAGTTATTAGTTATGTAATGTGAAGTAATTGCATAACAGCTTAGGTTGACTTTGTAAAAACTATATTGTTATTGAAATTTTTTCATCTATCAGCATCTAGTTGTTACTTATGCAATGTGAAGTAATGATTTGAGTTTGAAAGATGTGCAATGAAATGTAATCAACAATATGAATATAAACTACATAATATTTAACCATTCTTTTTTATGCTATTGTACATTGATATTTAACCATTGCTCACTTAATTAAATTTTCAAAGAGTTTAATCATGCACATGAGGAGGAAATTAAATTTCGATTGTCAACTTGTATATATATCAAATTATCCAATAATCAAGTGTATGTCCATATACAAAAATGGCATCAATGCCAACTCAAACAAAGTTTTATAATATGTGGCATATGCCATCTCAGTATCTATTCAAAATTTACATGCCAAAATGTCTATCTCATCCTAAACTACTGGTGGATCATCAAAATGGAGCCTCTTTGAAGCACTCGTTGGCTCTGAAGGTAGCTGCACAAGAAAAAGTCAAACCACAATTGAGATTAGTTAAACTAAATAATTTAAAATCAAATAATTAACAGAAAAATCAATACACATAATTATAATTGAACTCTAAAATTGAAATCTTGATTACCTAAAATATACGTCTCTTCGAAGGGTCAGGAGTCCTAGAATATACCCCTCTCAAAGAACTAACCAAACCAACTTTTGTAACATCAATCTATATATGTGAACAAAAACATGAAATTGATCCAAGTTAGCATAGAATTGTTAGTAATAAGAACATATTTACCAAGCACAAAATAAAATAAACACATACCTCTTTAGGGTGATCTTTTTTTGTATCTCCTTTAGGTGTTTCAACACCTCCTCCTTGAGGTGTTTCAACACCTCCTCCTTCAGGTGTTTGAATACCTACTCCTTCAAGTGTTGTGGCACTTATCAATAATGATGTATAGCTCACAACCACCTGTACATAAAAATGACAAGTACATGTGAAACTACGAATCTATGTCAATGTATGCATAATCAATAAAATATATTATAAATCTTAATTCAATCAAATTTGAGTTCAATTATCTTTCCCTTATCTAACATTGTGCGTCCATAGTCTAGAGAGCATCGCACCTCGCTCGCACTAGGTATTTCCTACAAACAGAGAATAAGATAAACATATAAGTTAATATATAATTTCATTAGTGACAATTCAAATGACAAGCAAGTATGTAGTTAAAAAATGTAAATGAGTGAGTGTGAAAAATACATACTATGTGCATCTTGAGGCCAAATGAAATGGCCCTAAGGGTGCTATCAGTCACCCGTGTGAGCTCCTCCTCAGACATTAACTATTCAATAGACCATGTAAATAAATATGAGTACTTGATACTATCTCTTATTAATATTCATTTAAAAAAAAATGCAATTTATGAATTTCGGTGCTGTCATAATAGTCGTTTACAATTCCTGAGAGGAACGGATTTTAGCTGAAATCACATATTTTTGAAAAATATAATGATTTAAGCCTTAAAAAGTTCCATTTTAAGGATTCCAATTGAAGAGGGTTTGATCAAATCACCTTAGATCAAACCCCTTAGATAGAACCTCGCTAGTTTTAAACCATACCTATAAATGTGTCTCCTTTACACCTATCAAAACGCTGATAAAAAATCACTTTTCATTTAGCTTTTGGGGGATCAAATGAATTCATTTAAAATTTATTTGAAATTATTATGGTATTCCTCAAAACAAGCTATCCAATGAATATAATTTTAATATGTTTTGGTTTTGTTATGTATTTGTTTTTTAAGTTTTATTAAACATAGGTTTTTCATCGAAAATTAATTTGTTTGTTCTTCATGTGAAAAAAATAAAAGATTATCAAAAAAAATTTGAAAAATATGAGTGCAATTGTGATATTGGAAGTCCCTGATCCAACAAAAATAAAATAAAAATTTTGACATATACAAAAAGTTACGGGCCATATAATGGTCGCTACTGCGGTTCAATTGTGGTTCGCTTGACCTTTGAAACTTGATTAACTTAAAAATATTCAATAAAAACTATCTAACCAAGTGGAAGCACTAGGCTATCAGAGTTACAAATATAAATTTGAAAGAATTAGAATTTTATCCTTCATGGAAAAAAAGTTATGCATTATACACTGTGCGTCACTTTTTAAAAATGTTATTTTCTGAAAAAAAAAATCAATTTTCGTGGGAGATGGAAAAAGAAGTGCAATTTGATTCCAAAAATTTTGAAAAAAATATTTTTAGAATCTACAGACAAATTTTGATAAGACTCTAGTTTGCACCATCTTCAAATTCCTCACAGTTTAGCCGCTATAGGTGCCTAAATGTGAAGATTTAGTTAAAAATAATAATTTTAGTGTCCAGTTTGGCCAAAAATTGTAAACCACTATTATGGGATCACCCATTTACACCTTAAATGTTACCTGTGTAACTACTCCAATGTCCACTTCTCTAGCAGGAGAGGACTCTGTAGGGTGTGCTCCACTCCCCTGCGTGTGATCTGCTATAATCTCCACATCCTGGATGTCATAATCATAAGTGTCTAATGGCTACTCAAGGGGTTTTACAATAGGAACCAAGCATATTTGTTGGCACGTATTGCAAATATGTGGTACACAAATATGTGGACCTGAGGAGGATGATGAAGCAGCACTGGATCCATTGCCAAGATCACCAAACTGTGGCTGAGCTACTGAAGAAGCATGGGAAACCAAAAGACTACTCAAAGAGTGAATGGCCTGGATAGTTTGTGTGGCCGCATCCTCCGTAGTATCTAGATGTTGTACTGGAGGTGGCGGAGGAAGGGGAGGATGGGGAACATGTGGGCACCTGACTACTCTAGCTGCCCTTGGCCTATCCTGGGGCATACCTCCACCAATGCCTTGGAAGGGTTTAATGTCAAATTAATTGACATGATGCCCTAACAAAAACTCAACATATAATTTTTTAATAAAGTAAAAAGGTACATCAATATTATTGTTGGGTGGTTTATCAAAAACCATACACCAACGATCCCAAAAATTATCTACTATGCCCCTATGCTTGTACCATTTTATAGAAAGTTTTGGTTTGTTAACATTAACTGGCAAACCAATGCTGGGGTTAATAAATAAAGAGGCTATTTGGGATTTTGTTAATTGGAGATCTTTCACATCATCATAAGACAATCCACATGCATAATATTGCCCTCATGGTTTCACAAATGAAAAGGCACAGGTTGGGTGGAGAGGGTTTCTTGCAATTTTGTAATTATTCCCCACAATGGCTTATTACACGGGATAATTGAGGGATTTTCTTATAAACATCACAAATTCCCCTCAATTGCTCCAATTTTTTACGAATTAAGTCTTCAATTGATGGTTGCGGAGGTGGTGGAGCATTTGGTATTTCTACATTTTGATTCTCACCGGTGGATTTTCATTCTCAACTGTGGAATTGGTGCATTTTCATTGTCAGCAGCCATAATGCCCGATTCAATATAAAAACAAATCAATCTAATTAAAATTAGACAATATAAATAAAAATATTATAAAAATACCCTAGTTTTTAAAAAAATCCAAAAAAAACCCTACTTTTTAACAAAAAAAATATATAATTCTCTAATTTTTAATACAAATACATAAGAAACACTATTTTAAAATCAAAATGCATTAAAAACATTCATTTTTTTTTATCAAAATTCATTCTAAACTCAATTGTTTCATAAAAATTCAATCAAAAACCCTATTTGAAAAAAAATCCACAAAAAACATTCATTTTTTTTTTATCAAAATCCATCTCTAAATTCATTAATTTTTTCATAAAAATTCAATTAAAACCCTATTGCGAAAAAAACAAATCCACAAAAACATTCATTTTTTTTTATCAAAATCTATTCTAAATTCAATTTTTTCACAAAAAATCAATCAAAAACCCTATTTTAAAAAAAAATCCACAAAACACCATATGAAATTATTCAAATCTAAATAAAAATTGAATCAAATCAAAAAAAACTGACCTTTCCAAATCGGATTTTGCCCAAATCAGATATCCGTTACTTGAAGAAGCAATTCACTATGCGCCCGTGGGTTCTCCACTGTGAAATAACTTAAAAATAGCGCCTGACTTTTTTTGTATATGCTTTTTGCAAATCGGATATCCGATTTGTAAAACTAGGTTTGGTTTTTGGTATGGTGACACCCGAGGCTAAAAAAAATTCAACACGTTCTTTTTCGCGTTTTTCGGTTAATGAAAGACGTGTTTTTTTGCTCATTGCCACTTTTTGGCCCACCATGATCCTACACATACCCGAAGGTTTCCTTATGGAACTTTGTGTCTGCTACATTCCAAACTTTGGCTCAAGATGTTGTGGCTCCTCCATCATTTGAACCTACATCTTGTGGAAACCTCTATGTGGAATTTCGTGATGGTCGTGCTAGAGCATCGATGAGACCATCTAGAGCCCCCAATGTTCCATTGTCCATATTTCTTTAAAAATTCCCTTAAAATGTTCAAACCTTAAATAGTTGCATTATCCACGTGTTGAAAGAATGAACCTCAAAATATGTTAAGTCTTAAACTTGTTGTGAGAATTGACATGCAGAAAGCCTTATATAGAATGCCACTACTACCATAGTGTTTAGTGCTACAAATGATGCCGGCTTATGGCCCTTTGGCTCCCACATTGCAAATTTTCGGATCAACCAAAGTAGGTTATGAAATGAATGGTGGAGTGCAAACCTTTAAACCTTAGAATCTACCACATGTTAAAATGGATTAACTCTAAAATTTACCAAGTCTTTATGCATTACAAAAATTTGGTCACAAGAAGCTATTTGTGGAATGTCGTTCCTCTCACGCCATTTTTAATGGCACGTTCATTTTTGGCTTCCAATGTAATGGATTTCACATCTTTTTTTTTTGCATGAGCCAAATTTTTTAAGTTGATAAGTTATAAGGCTTGAATGAATTTTGAATGATCATTTCCCACGTGGAAAATTCATGACCCTTGAGATTGCTAAGTTTTCACATGTTACAAAAAACCCAATGTGGACTTCCATATGTGAGTTGTTGTCTCACCAACATTGTTCACTTTGGCTTCCGCATCCAATATCCCTACAACACTATGGAACCCGCAACTCTTTGGCCCGCAAATCTT
>VDFB02337073.1:0-60236 GCA_007258455.2 Sequoia sempervirens | reverse complement strand
TGATAGATTCAACATACAGAAAAGCAACATTAGCACTCTAAACAGATGCTTCAGTGTGTTTTATCTATATTTTTTGGTGAAAATCCTGCTTTGAGCATGCTCTACATGAGCCGAACTTCCATACACAGATGACATGCTCAAGGCTGTAATGACCCCTATTCGATAGCTTCAAGAGATCACGTAGCCTTTTAATTCCCAAGGCTAACATTGATATTGAGGGAATTGTAGTAAGCCCGGATGCCTTAACCCTCTGATTGATTTCCTTTTAGCTGATATAATTTTCTGTTTTGATGTGTTTGCTTGGTTTTTTGGTTTGTTTTGTGTTTTTTACTTTTTGTGTTTTTTGAGAGATGCAGTGCTTGCAGTATAAAATGCTGATATAAATAAAACTTGTACAGCTATCACAAATTAACATGCATATGCAAAATAACAATCTTTATTTCACCAAACAGCCCTTAGCAATCTTTTATTATCATATGATTATAATTTTTTGACATGCAAACTCTATTTACAAAATAATGAGAAGAACCTGGAGTTATTGTAATGTCCCCAATTTAGCCCTACGCTCTTCATTTGGATTTAGCCTATTTCCAGAAACTCGTAGGCTAAGCATAAGCTGAAATTAGGGTTTCCCATCTTCTAGGAGGATGTTTCTGCATTTTCTAGGGTTTGCACTTGGAGTTTTGGATTTTGGATTGCGGATTCTTTTTAGGTTTTCAAAGAGCTTCGCAATGGTATCGCATGCACTTTGATCTGAGCAACTTTCCGAATTTACTATTTTTAGTAAATTCCATTTTTGGCAGTGGTCCAGTTGGCATCAACTCAGCAGGTCTTCCTCTTCAAGCAGTTCAGTTGGTAATGTTGATTTTGGCCTTGTAGTGAAATTTTTGATGGATATTGAATTATTTATGTTGTTAAGGTTATATTTTAATATTATGACCCCTTGGCATAACATTACAACTTTAAGTTGTTTTTAAAAAGGGCACTTGAAGGGTGGACGCCTCATCAAGAGGCTAATTAAAATATTTCTAAAGGCCAAAATATAGCTAGAGGATTTGGATGCCAACTTTGAGGGAGATATTATTTTATTAAAAGATTTATTTTGCTCATGAAAAAAGAGACGCCATCTTGTGGAGGGAAAAGGAGTCAACTTAAATTTGAAAATGGTTTGTCTTCTTATGTTGGGCATACCTTCTAGAGACTTCTAGAAGATCTTCTCAAACTTCTAAAATGAGGCATTGGTTCTTCATTTGGTATCCATGAAATTTACAACGTTATGCTGCTGGAATGGTGAAAGATTGCTTCGAGGAATACATACCTCCTAGATTGGGCTTGACTTCTTGCTTGAAAGATAGCAACTAGTTGAGATATTAGTTGTAGTTGAGTTTCTTGCACATTGTAGTTGAATTTTCTTGCATATAGTGGATTTCTTGCATTTTTAGTCAAATTTGAGGTTGCTGGTTTAGCATAGCTGATTGTAGTTTTTGCTCATATCTCATGAAATAAAAATAATATTTCATCTATTTGTTCCTTTGCTAGGAGCGATCATTTGTGCCAGTTTGCAGATTTTTCAATGAAGATTCTGAATTCATCTAGTGAAAATCGCCCCTCTTGAGGCCGTACCATTATGTTCTACTTGGAAAATGTTTAAAAAAAAAATACAAGTTTTTAGAGTCATTTCCTAATTATAATCTGGTTGCCATCTTCTTAGTGTTCATTTGCATCAGATTTCAAGTCATTTGGACAAGTCTAAAGAGAGTTATGAGCATTTTAGTGAGTTACAGTGTTGCTGGTTATGCATTTTCAGTCATTGTTCAGTCATATCAGATTGTAAGATTTTGTCTTTGGGGTTGAGTTTGAGTATTGGAGTCTTGTTGTGCATTGGGGAGACATTATATAATATTGCAGCATTGATAGACTTCTAATTCAGTGTTCTTGGCAGGCAACTCTTCTCATTGTAAGGCTGTTACAGTAGTATTGTTCAGCCATTTATATTTCTTGCTAAGTTACATTGTGTTCCCACGGTTGTGGAAGAGACTGGCCCTCACTCAGTCTTCTTTGTAATGCATTAGATCCTCATCATCATATGATAGCGCCTAGCTCACCTCAAGCTTGGAGTGCACATGCTTGATGAATGAGTTACTTTCAACACTGCATTGTCATCAACAGAATCTCCACCATATGATAGTGCCATCCCCATCTTGGGTTTGGAGTGCACATGCTTGGTGTCGAGTTTACTTTCCAGCATTGCATTTCTTTTCATAGTACCTCCGCCATATGGTAGCACCATTCCCACTTTGGGTTGGAGAGCACATTCTTGGCGTTGAGCTTCTTTCAGCATTATAATACTTTCAAGTTGCTACTTGTTGATGTGATTTTCGTGACCGCACCAACACAGAATAAAGTCGCCGACGACTACCCTATTCTCTCTTGATCAAAGTATCCAACACGCTAAGATTGCAAGAGAGTTTGTGTGTTCAACTCCAAGGTTCATTTAGTGCAATAGAATACCCTCAGTTGGCTCGATGTGTTTTTGCTGGTATTTCAAGGGGACTTACGCAATTGTTCGGCAGCTGACAGCAGACAGCAGATTAAGGGCTTCACGTGGTTCGAATGATTTGGTAGGTAAGCACAAGTTTCCTAATACTAACCGAAAATGAACTGAATTTAAATGTGTAGGGCCTAAGAAGTTTGTGTTCTATCTAAGCACGAGACATGGAATCAATCTTGATAGACTTCAACCAGATTCTGCTCTGCCTCACGTTGGACAGCTTACACAAAGTTGGTGCAATCTTCAAGGGGATGGCAAGAAATTTTCAAGTTACAATCCGACATCAAGATACCGTCAAGACGACACATACCAAGACGTGAATTATAACTAAAGTTAGGTTTATAAAATGCTCCAGTTGACCACACAAGGCAAACTTGTCGTCAGCAAGCTACTAGTGGTATGGACTAAAACGAAGTTGTCTTGATTAACACCACAAATCCATAGTTAACATCTATTTGCATGAAAATGAAATTACGCTACTTGAAGTCGAAGGGATGAAAAAACCTTGCTAGCTGCTTATAACAAAGATGAATTCACCATTCAAAGAAAGATCTTTTATTATAATAGTTTTCACAACAATCTCTTACAAAGTTTTCAAGGGAAAACTTTGTTTTTCCTTCAAACTATGCTATGCTAAGCTATTACAACTAAAGTCTCTTTGCTCTACTCTCTAGTCTGATCTAGTGTCTAACTGAATTACAAATGAGGGGGGATGCCCCTTTATATAGTTGGCCAAGTCCAATGGACAGCTCAAATTACAATCAGATGGATGGCCCAAATTGTGCCACCTTAGCCCTAACCCTAAAAAGAGGAGTGGAGTAATAAATGAACAATTAATTTCCACCATCGTCTAGAAGTTTCCTGTTCATAGACACGTTCGCACTATTCCTTATCCGGCTGCAAACTGGATGAGTTTGGCCAATACTGTCACAACTTGTTGGACTAGTACGATAGACACAGTTTTTATCTGACTCCAAGGCGACAACTTCTTTCCCCTGCTCAACGATGATTTTCCTCCTTGATGTTGTTCTTCAACTTTGAAGTACTTGATGGTGACCACTAACGCTTGGGTTTCCATTTTTTCCTCCATCCAAAGCCTTGAAAACATTTCTTCTTTGCCACCTGAGTTGGGTACATACTAGGTCTCAACACTTAGCCATTTCTTCCAACTACTCGCTTCATCTCCCTAAGTCATCATGCTCTGGCCTCGACGTTCATCCTGCAAAACAGACAAAAGGAAGAGCATCAAAACACTTCATAATATAAATTTACCTCACTTACTTGATCTCAATGTTCGAGTGATCTCTTCATCTGATAGTGTTCATCATTTTTCTCTAGCACAACTTTTGCCTTTAAATTCCTCATGCCTTAGAATATTTTTAAATTTTCCCCTTAGAAAATTCATGATTTAAGTGCCCATCAAAATCTTCATCCTGAAGGCCTCGGCGAAGTGTGGAAGACTTTAAAATCCATTCCTCATTGCATACGTCCCATACCCAAAAGAAAATTCCCTTCAGAAAGCGTCGAATTCATGTGTCTACAAACAAAGGGGTACATTTAATTTTTGAATTTTAAACCTCAGAAAAATATTTTGCCAACAATTTAATTCTTCATCTTCATCTCTAGGCGTATTTCCTTCCTTGGCCTTGAAAACTTTATCATCTTCGTGAAGCTGGCACCTTCTAACTTCTTCTCGCCAATTTTATTCATGCCTCTGAAAATTTTATCTCCATCAACTTGGGCGTATTTTCCTCTAGAGGAAGGTGGAATTTTATGCCTTAGAAAAATTTCATCATCAAAATTCATCTTACTTCTCTGGGCGTGCTTCTTCTCTTTTAACACTTAGGAAAATTTCAAATTCATCCTCCTGCCAATTGGGCGCATTTTGGACTTTCTCCTGCCATTTGCATACATGCCTTAATAAATTTCATCATCCTCTCACGTCTAGGCGTACTATCTCTAGAGGTGAAATTTTAATCCTTGGAATTTTTTTTAACATGTCAACACCTTTGGGCGCACTCAAGGGTCTTGGGGGAATTTGAACTTAGAAACTTCTTCAACGCCTTAGAGCTTCCTCTCTCTTCACTTTGGCGCATATGAGGGGTAGAGCTTCAAGTTTAAAACACTTAGAAACATTTTCTAGTCTCCTCACTTCTTGGGCGCATTTGGCATGCTGAGGAGGAATTAACACTTTCAACGCCTTAGCCATTTTCTCATTTTATGTCTAGCATGGGCACATTTCACACATGGTGAAGGAATTATCTCCAATGCTCTTGACTCTCCTTGACCTCTTCAAGCATGGGCGCATTTTGGACCCCAAGGAGGATTTAAAAACTTTTGTCTTTTCCTAGCTTGCTTGCACGCATTTTGATAGTGGAGGAGGATGAACGTCTTGACTTAGAATTTTCTAACACCTTCATCTTTGAAGTGGGCGGATTCCACACATGGAGGAGGACTTAAGTCTTAGAATTTTTTAAACATCTTGACTTTGCATGAGGGCGCATTTAGGGGTGGCAGGTGAACTTATCTCTCACTTAGAAATTTTTTATCAACCTCCATCTTGAAGTGGGCGCATTTGGGGTATGGAGGTGGACAAACTTCATGCCTTAGAGAATTTTATGGCTTCCTCCTTCCTTGGGCGCATTTTGATGGTGGAGGTGGACAAAATTCAACACTTAAACTTTTTTTCATCTCCTCCTTATGAAGTGGGCGCATTTTCAGGGGTCTGTAGGACAAACTCAATGCCTGAAATTTTTTTCATCAACCTGTCTCTCCTTGGGCGCATTTGGGTAGTAAGTAGGACTTATCTTCATCACTTAGAATTTTTTTCTATCTCATGCTGGGTGAGGGCGCATTTCAGGGTGGAGGTGGATTTATCTCCAACACTTAGAAATTTTATCAACTTTCTACCAGTCATCTTGGGCGCATTGAGGAGGTCAAGCAAGATTTGAGTGCAAACTTAGAAAATTTCATCAACCTGGCTTGAAGATGGGCACATTTTGCATGTGAAGGAGGATTTTTCCAGACTTAGGTGTTTTTTTCCCTCATTCCTTCTGCAAACTCAATACTTACTATAAATAGTAAGTTCCAAGTTTTCTCTCTTCTGAAGATCGGATTGATTTGAAATTTTAACCATAGGATCCTCATGACCTAGTTAGTTTGTTCACACTGCCATCTCGAGCTGACTTGCTATTTATAGCATGTTTCTGAAGGTGGTTTACTATTTATAGCAACTGCCTGATTTTGATACCTCCCCAACTCCGTTTGACTTGAAATTTGAATGCCGTGACCCTCATCGATAGACTTGCCCGTTCACATTGGCGCCTGTTGCTGATTTACTATTTTTAGCCTATTTCTAGAACACCTTACTATAAATAGAAAGTGCTCCGATTGCCTTCAAATTTTACTGGTGGATAGCTTGAAAGATACTGATCGCAGTGGGATACATAGGTTTTCGAAAATTCGAGCATTTTACCCCTCATTTTGGGTCCCGAAGCTAGAAACCCTAATTCGACTTGCATGTCGATCAAATGACCTCTGTTTAACTTTGTTTCTGTTGCACTTCACCTTGTTTGTGATCCTGATGCATTGGGCAACTACTAGAACGGACCTGCTAAAAATAGTAAGTCTTTGAAAATTGATCATCTCACCTTGCATGTCACATCTTTGCGTAGCTCTTGAAAAACCCATAAAGAATCACTTGACATGCGTTGAAAACTCTGACATGAAAACCCTAAAAATAGCCCCTGAAGACTGATCCTGATTTGCATGTTACACCGTTGCGAAGGTCTCAAAAAACCCACAAGGAATCTCTAGACATGTGAAGAAAATCTCAACATGCAAACCCTAAAAATAGCCCTTAAGGCTGAATACTGAAAGTCATTGTCTCATTTTGCATGTTATATCACTATGTAGGTTTCAGAAAACCCAGAAAGAATCTCTAGACATTCATTGAAGAACCTTGCATATAAACCCTAAAATCTGCTGCTGAAGCTGAACTTGCTAAAAATAGAAAATTGTCCATTTCAACTCAAAATTTGCAAACGACTAGCCTGACATGTCCTTGATGCAATGTGACTGAGAGAACTTCAACAGTGCTGAGAGAACGCCCCAAATCTGGTACTTACTAAAAATAGTAAGTTGTCGGAATTTGATGAAATTTAGCTAGGAACCTGCTAGAAGCATACTGATTGCAACTTGAAGCTCAGATTCCAACTTATTCACTCCATTTGACTTCAAATTGACCAAAAAATTCAAAACCCTAATTCTATAGACTTGGCCAAAATCTCACGTTTAAGCTCAAAGGCGGGCACATACCTGGAAAGGTAGAGAGCAAAAGAGAGAGACAGAGAGAGAGACAGAACCAAAGCCAAAAGACGAGGAACGGAGCAAAAATTAGGGGGTCCCCATTTTGAATGGGGTGATGTTTGAAAAGGTCACAACACTACTGACGACCGTCTTGCCATATGACAACATCATTCTCATCTTGAGATTGAATGCGAATTCTTGGCAAAGAGTTACTTTCCGATTGCTGGTTTTTGGTCTAATCTAACCTTAACGGGTGCTTATTGTGCTGGTGTGTTCATTCAAAAATTGAAAAAAAATGGCCGGCACATTACAGTTATCGCCCAAACCCTTGGTCTGATTTGTTGTTGCAGCTGTATAAATTCTTTTCCCAATGTCTATTGCTTGCTCCTTGAATCTCCAACACAGTCGTCCCATAAACAAGAAGAAACAACTTTCAAGAGAGGCGATTGGTCTCCAAATGAAAGATGTCTTGCTTTAAGATGGTATGGCCCAGCCAACCAATGAAACTCTTCAAAACCCAGCCTAAATCATTAATGAATGATGATATTAACCAGTCTGATGCGAACAGCCAGGTCTGCAAAATGAAAGCTTTCAAAACCCTTTGAAAATCTATCTCAATTTGCTCAAATGGACTTGTTGTGACCTTTTCACACATCGCCCCATTCAAGATGGGGACCCCCTAAATTTTGCTCCATTCTGGTCTTTTGGCTTGGGTTTTTCTTCTCTCTCTCCCGCTCTGTCTCTTTTCTGATGTCCGCCTTTTCGAGGATTGTGCCCGTCAGTGAGTTTAAACTTGAATTTTGGCCAAGTCTGAAAATTAGGGTTTCCATCCTCCTTGCCAATTTGAGGTCAAGTGCAGTGAATAAATTGAAAATTAAGGCTAACATTGTTGTCAGCATGCTTCCAGCAGGCTTCAATAAATTTTCATCAAGATCCGAGGTACTTACTATTTTTAGTAAGTGTGAAATTGCAGGCAATCTGTCGGCATTTTTGAGATTCCAACAGTCACACTGCATTGGAGCGCATCAAAGCTGCTCGCGTGCAAAATTTGAGCGAAAACGGACAACTTACTATTTTTAGCAGTCTAGCTTCCGGCACGAATTTCAGGGTTAAGATGCAGAGTTTTTCTTTGCATGTTGGCTTTTTCCTTCTGGGTTTTTCAAGACCTTCGCAATGATATAACATGCAAAACGAGACAACTTTCAGAGTTTACTCTTCCGAGGCTATTTTTTAAGGTTTGCATGTCAGGGTTTCTTTTGCATGTCAGGTGATTTCTGATGGGTTTTTCGAGAGCTTCGCGATGGTGTGACATGCAAATGAAGATACTCACTCAGTAAGGAACTTGCTATTTTTAGCAGGTGTGACCCGGCAGCCGCTTCCCAGCAGTTCAGAATCACGAGCTGATCGTAGTGCCACAGAAACGAGAGCAAACAAAGATCATTTGATGCGCATGCAGAGCGAATTAGGGTTTCAAACTTCGGGACCCAAAAAGAGGCATAAAAGGTCTGAATTTTCGAAAACCGGTGTAAACCACCACGATCAGTATCCTTCAGGCTATCTGCTGGTGAAATTTCAAGTCAAACGGAGCACTTACTATTTATAGTAAGTCAGATTGGAAACTGGCTAAAAATAGTAAATTGAGTGCATGCGTTAGTGTCGACAGTAAGGTCACATGGTGAGGAGCGCCTCATTAAAATTTCAAGTCAATCTGAGGAATGGAGCTATCAAAAACAAGAGGTTGCTATTTATAGTAAACCACCTTCAGAAACATGCTAAAAATAGCAGGCTAACTAAAAATGGCAGTGTCAACAGGACAACGAGGTCAGGAAGATGCAGTGTGCAAAATCTCAAGTCGTTCCGAGCTTCAGAAGTGCAAAATTGAGAAGGCTTACTATAAATAGCAGGGCATGAAATACTGGCGAAAAATGATGAAAAAATTCTAAGTCTGGAACTTCATCCAGTGGACATGCCTAAATGCGCCCAGTTGATGGGGGAAGCTCAGAAAAAATTCTAAGTGTGAAGTTTATCCTTCTCAGGGGGCAAAATGCGCCCAAGGAGGAGAAAGTCAAAGCAAAGTCAAAGATTTCCATCCTGTTGGCATAGCAAAATGCGCCCACCTTGAAGAGGGAAAGGTTGAAAAAAATTTCTAAGTGTAAAAAAATCCTCCTCATCCCTCCAAATGCGCCCATCCTGCAGCAGGGGTGAAATGCGCCCAAAACACAAGGAAGTCAAAGTGGTCAAACGTTTTCATCCTCCTCCTATGCTGAAATGTGCCCAGATGCATGCATGTAAAGACAAAAAACGGAAGTTGAAGGGTCACATGAAGACGTTTGAAAAGTTTCATCCTCCACCTACATGAAAATGCGCTCAAGTTAGAAGAGGGTCAACAAGTCAAAGAAACTCGTCCTCCTCACCCTCCTAAATGCGCCCAAACAGAGTCAAGTGAAGACAAAAAGGTGAAGTTGAAGAGTCATCCAGTGGACATGCCTAAATGCGCCCAAGTTGAGGTGTAAATAGTGAACGGAGGTGGTAAATAAGGTGAAAATATTGCCTAGACGTGGTGAAAGGTGGTAAATACCAAGGCGTTATCTTCCTTCAAGCCTCAAATGCACCCAAGGTGATGAATTCTAGGCGTGATTTTAAATTTCCTCCTCAAATGCTATATGCGCCAAGGGTGATGAGTGTCATGAAGTGTTAGAAAATTTTTCTAAGGCGTGTGAAGTGTGAAAATAATTTCCTAAGACGTGGTGAAGTGATATTCCAAGGTGGTGGAAATAAAATGTCAAGTGCTATGTGCCCAGAGTCTGAGGTGAAATATGAAGTGTAGTAACTTGCTAAGTGATAAAAAAATTTCCTAAGGCAAGGATAAATATAAAATGCGCCTAAGATGTTGAGTGGAGAATAATAAAATATTTCTAAGGCGCTAAAATTTTAAATAAAATTGCCTGGCAAGAATGAGTTAAATACAAAATGGTGAGTGGTAAATCAAGTGTGCCAGGCGTGAACGAAATTTTTCTAAAGGAAGTTGATGTTTTCCTCCACTGGCAAGTGAACTAAAAGTTTCTAAGGCAAAGTCTCAGAGCGCAAGATAATTTAAAATTTTTCTAAGGCAAATTATTTTCTTCTTAGAAAATATGCCTAGAGCCTCAAGGTGGTAAGATTTTTCGAAGCCCGAGCAAATTTTCTCAGCAGTGATGAAGTCAGAGGTAGATGATAATACAGGATGAATTCGAATTTCTTCAAGCTGGAGCAACACAGAATGATCACAGGCGAAGAATGAATTTAAAATGGTAAAATAATATTTTTCTAAGGTTCAAATTTCAAAAAATTAAATGAACCCGTTCGTTGGGTACCCATGGATTTGAAGCGTTCTGGAGAAAATTTTCTTCTGGGTACTGAACATTCGCGATGATAGATGGATTTCCAAGTCTTCCGAACTTCGCCAACACCTTTTCAGTGAAGAATTTAATCAGTGCTCAAATTGTGAATTTTTCTAAGGGAGAATTTAAAATTTTCTAAGGCAAGATGAATAAAAATGTGTTTTCAAAATAAATTTCTCTGAATGATGAATTTGAAGTCAGTTGCCTAGATAATTTTGATTGAATTCTTCAAGGATGAATTTTCCAGAGATGATGAGTTAAAATTCGAATTTCAAGTGACAGGATTCCGACTGGTGAATTAAAAGGGTGGATTTAAATTAAATTTTCAAAAATGAATTCAAAGATGCCAGTCAAAGTCAAGTTTCTAGAAGAATAAGATTCCCGACGCCCAGAGACAAGTGTCAGAAATACCAGAGAGGGAAAATTCGAATTCTTGAAGTGGAGTAGTGGAAGTTTAATGCACTGGCTAAAATTAACTTCTTCTAGAATTCGAATTTTGGCTATAAAATGAAGGGATTTCTCACTTGTTTTCACAGCTGAAGAGGTCGAACTTGCTCTAAGTGAAGTGTTGCAGTGAGTTGTTGCTTGAAGAGTTCGAAATTTGAAGTTGCTGGAGCTGCTAAAGGGGACGCCTTGAGCTGCTGGAGAAGTACGCCCTTGCTGGTTAAAGAAGCTTTTGCTGAGGTGCAAATTCATTTCATTTATTGCTGAAAATCGAAGTTGCCTGTGCTGAGAGGACGCCTTGAAGTGAATTGAATTGTTGAGAACTTAAAAAGCACGAACTTGCTAGTTGCTGATTGCTGGTATAAAGTACGAATTTGCAGAAGTTCAAGTTGTAGATTGAAGTTGCTAAGGCTGAAGTCTACTTAGAAATCTGTTCTAAGTGTTGAAGTTCGAAGTTCAAAAAGAAAAGAAGCTGAGGTTTGCATATAAGAAAGTTATTGCAGCTTCTAAAGTCGACTGCAGCCCCTACACACAATGTCTTATTTTTATAAATTAAATTGCTGATGAATGTTATTGTTTGCAGATGGCTGAGGCAAGGACGACTGGAAAGGACAATGGTGCATCCAGGCAAGCTGTGATCAAGAAGCTGAGTAAAACGTTCATGCCAGAATCAAAGTTCATTTCAAAGTTGGGCAAGTTGACAGACACCAACCTGGGCTCCGTCAACCTAGAGACCTTCAAGAACAGGATGTTTGGAATTGGAAGTCATCGCGCTTCGACCACTTCGCACAATATTGTTCGAAGTGGGTTATATGCAGCTGCTGGTTTCCCGCCAGCCATTCAATGCTCTGAGTGATGATGGAGTGTGCTAATTGCTACGAGAAAGAACACCGGTCGATCATGTCACCAGATGGCCAAGTGTTAGCCAATCTTACTCCGGCAGCCATTGGTGAAGCTTTCGGGATCCCGGTGCACAGGCACATGATTTACAAGTCCAGGGAACGAGCTGAGCGTATGTATGCTTCTGCTTTCGAGCGATGCATGGATACAATTAACACCCACTGGATGAGCACTCCTAAGCCTTCTCGAACAAAGTTGCCGAAGCAGATCATAGCAGAGGACCTGAAGCAAGAATACTGTGATCTCATCATGATGCTGAGCAGGGTTGGTGGTTGTGCACAGTCCTTCATTTTTGAGCCCTGGATGTTTTACTACATCAACCTCGCACTGGAAGGGAAGGATTATGTCAATTGGGCCGAAATGATAAGTGATAATTTGCATGAGCAGCTCCTGGGCCTCCGAAGATCGAAGACATTTTACATGAGCTCCTATATTATTTATATGTTGGCACGGATGACGAAGTACAGGGGGATCTCTTACAAGGAACCTGTCAGTTGTGGCTCCCACCAGTTTAAAATATATGATGCTTGTCCGTAGTTGCATTTGGCGAGCACAACTCATTACAAGCGTGTCAACGATTCCTTCACCATGTATATCACGAGGCTGCTTCAGGAGCGGTTACATCACAGAATCTCGAGGGATGCCCAAGAGCTGATTGAAAGGTATGTGTGCTGGTTCATACAGTTTCCGAGATTTTCTTACATTAGGCTGCAAGGTTTCTCATCATACCCATATAGGCTGCCTAAGTACCCAACAGATAGAATATTGATGCTAGAGATATCAAGGCAACTGCTTGCCTTTGATAAGATTCAGAAGAAAAAGAAAAAGGGAGGGATAGAATTTCCAGTTGTCATGGGCAACTCAGATGAGGTGTGTCCTTCAATACAGGCAGCTAGAGAGGCTGAAAGTGAACTTCAGTTTTATCATTTCTCATATCATACAAGTCGACAACACTATGACCCGCATCATAACATCAAGTGGGTGCTGTCAGAAGAGTTTAAGCATAAGGCCACCATAGAGGATTATTGGGCTGATGCAATAGATGGGATTGAAGTGAGGAAAAGGATGTTTTCTCGGTTGCCTATTACCTTGATCAGGGAGTGTGAGGTTGTTCCGGTTCCGGATCAGGTCAATGAGGATATGGATGTTGTGCATCCGGATTATGCAGCAGTTCGGGATACTCCACTTCCACCTCCCGATTGGTCAGAGCCCGAAGTTGCAGATTTAGATACTCTCTCTATCCCAGTCATGACATTTACTAGAGCTTGGGTTGATAGGCGAGTAAACAGGTTGAAGGGTAGGTCAATTGCTTTGACTTACAATATGATGGGAGATCACAGGACGCCCACCACTGGCAGGAAGAAGCAGATTACACGAGGTCCAGAGCCCAGGAAGAAAGAACTAGTTCGACAGGAGCCTACTCAGCCAGAGCCTCCACGAGTTACAGCTGCATCACCATTGGAGACACGTTCTCCAAGTATACAGGAGGTTTCTTTGTTTGCTGATCAGAGGGTTGCATTGAATCAAGTGCAGGTAGTACGGGATAATATTTAGCCTCCACGGAGAGAGTCAGTTGGCCAGAGTGTCAACGCACCTGTTAGGGTTGATCAGCAAGATGATGAGGGGACTATTACTGACCCTCAGTTTCAGAGGGAATTAGAAGCGGCAATGAATGATGATGATATAGTTTCGGGTGACACTCAGCCACTTGAGGATGATGAGCCTCACCAGAATGATGTAGAGGTTGAGCAGGTTGGAGAAGTCGAGGCACAGGAGCAGCAGCCCTTCGATATACAGTATGATGTGCCTGATTGGCTTAAGGATAGAATGAGAAGAAGCCTTAGTGAGGAGCTTGATCCAGCAGTTGAGATGGAAGAATTTTTGAACAGGATCAGTGCACCTCCACAGAAGAAGAAAGCAAGGAAATTTTCGAAGATATCCACGGAAGAGAACGGTTCCCGTACTCTTCATGTAGTTGTGCCACGAGTTGAGTGTGACCAGAATGATGCAGTGCCTGAGAATTATGTGGTCACAACCTTGGATTTGGGATGCCCCACTGGTGCTCAGATTGTTGAGGAGTGTGATAACTCCTTCCTTGCCCTCAAAGATAGATTATTCAAGAAAGAAGGAAAATATAAGAAGTTGAAAAGAGAACACAGGGCTTTAATCAGATATGTTCAGCAGTTATCTCGTTCTCGAGGGCAGGATATACCAGTGATAGAGCCTCTAGCGGAGGTACCTAGAGAGTCAATTAGTGGATTGATAGAGTTGGGAAGGATGGCACAGGAGGCAGATAGATGGGTCACAGGGGTTCGTGTTAAGACAGAGAAGTTTATGGAGGACCTTGCTTTTGCTTTTCAGCAGGCCTCTAGTATTTTGACATGGATGGATGCAGTGGATCATGCTTGGGGCGATGCTTCTATCTATCAGAGCAAAGTTATTCAGCGTCTCGAGGCATTGAGGCATGTGCCATTGTGATTGCTGATTGATGGAGGTGTCATTCAGGAGAATGACAGGTATGATTTCTCGAGATGGTATTCTTCAGCAATCACGGGGCGTGGTTTCTTCGATGCGGCACAGGCAGATTCAGCTAGGCTACATAAAGCTATGGCTAATATCATAGATGGAGTTCAGAATACTTTTGAGGCCATATTTGCTAGGCGGCTGAATCCAGATGAGATAAGTGTTGATAATTTGAGGGGTTTGCTGGTGCCTTTCTTTGCAGATGTTAAGACCTTTGTACAAGATGATTTCGAGAATACTTCTACTTTCTCCGCCTTGATCCAGAACACACAGGACTCCTTGATGGCTTGGAGAAAATCTTGTACGAGGCATGAGCATTCAGTCACAGTATTAGAGTTTCAGCTAGATTGTGTTCCACCGATTTCAATTCAGGAAGTTGAGGCTGTGCTTCGCAGATTCGTGGAGTTGGCAGTTAGAGAGAAGGCAAGTGGGAACGCACTACTGGACGAGGATCTTCTAGAAGACTGAATGTGGACATTTATTACCTTTACTATTTTTGGGAGTGAGTGGGAATCTTTGATTCATTTAATGTACCACTTCCTATTCTGGCAGTTTTTAGGGTTAGGGCTGAGGTGGCACGATTCTGGCCACTCTATTAATTGTAACCCTAGCCGTCTTTTGGGACTTGGCTAGCTATATAAAGGGGGAGTCCCCCTCATTTGTAAGGCATTAGAGATTAGATCAGAGTCAGAATTGAGTTAGAGCTAGAGCTAGAGAGTAGAGCATTATAGACATTTTGCATATTGTGGAGAAGAAAGAAAGTTTTCCCTTTGAAAACTTTTGGGAGATTGTTGTGTAACACTTTTCATGATAATAGATCTTTTCATTGATGGTGGAATTCATCTTGTCATGAATAGCTAGCAAGGTCTCTTCTTCCTTTTGTATCCAAGTAGCTTAATTTCATGCAAGTAGCTTACGTTGATGTGTGGTGTTTTATTGAGGTAGCTTCGCTTTATTCCATACCACTAGCGGCTTATTGATGATAAGTTTGCCTTGCGTGGTCGACTGGAGATTATCTTGTGTTTAACTTCAATTGTGATTGGTATGCTTATATGCATCGTTGTGATGGTGTATGCATGTTGAGTCATAATTTGAACATCTTTTGTTGTCCCTTTGAAGATTGCACCGATTTTACTGAGGCTGTCCGACGTGAGGCTAGGTGAAATTTGGTTGAAGTCTATTGAAACGAAGCCCCACATATCCTGCATTTAGAGTAGAATATAAGTTTCTTAGGCCTTATACTCTTTTACTTTCCGTATATTTCTGATTATTTTTAGGAAAACAAGCTACATTGCCAAATCATTCGCGCAAGAACCCCTTCAAATCATATATCCGCTGCTAACTGTGAGAAGTCTGAACAATTGCGTAAGTCCCCTCGTAAGAACACAGCAAAACACATCAACCAAACTGAGACTATTCGCATTTAAGGAACCTTGGAGTTGAAAACATGATCTTACTCGCAATCTTAGCATGTTGAATACTTTGTTCAAGAGGGAATAGGGTATCCGTTGGGAAACTTTGTTCCGCTGTTTGGTGTGGTCACAAAAAACACATCAACAGGACTTCTGAGTGAAGCCCTCTCAATAGCCAAAATTTAGTGGGTCTTTCCCCACTTCAAATCAACTCCCAATTGAAGATTTAACGTTCTCCAATGGTGATCATAGTCTAAAACCCCAACTTTAGGTGAGAAAACTCCAAAGCAAATGTCAAATAATCAGCCAAGTGAAGCCGACTTTGCCTTGAGTGCTTATATACTCTCACTAAAAAATTCGATTTTCTCAAGTGGCCACTTTTTAGTCATTAAAAATGATATAAACTTCACTTTTAAGTAATAGTTTGACTTTGGCACCATAAAATAATATTAAATCACTTAATGAGGGTAATTGCTTCATGTACTTTAAGTGGCCCACTTTTTATAAAGTTAATAAATAACTTTATACTATAACTTATTATTATTATAATGTCATTAATACCTCTTCCCTCATTAATAAATTATTAATTATGCCATGAGTAATCGTGCCACTCATGACACTGTTGTTGTGACATTTTTCACACATCGCCCCATTGCAAATGGGGACCCCCCTAATTTTGGCTTTGCTTTTGGGTCGTTTTGTCGTTGTCTCTCTTTTCTACTATCTGTCTTTTCGGATGGGCCCGCCGTTGAACCTTAACGTAAACTTTTGGCCAAGTCTGAAAATTAGGGTTTTGAACTTTTCAGCCAATTTAAAGTCAAACGAATAAAATGAGATTTGAGATTAACATTGATGATCACCACACTTCTGACAGGTTTCTACTGAAATTTCATCAAATTCTGACTACTTACTATTTTTAGTAAGTGTGTAATTACAGGTGATCCTTCAACATTTTTGAGATTCTGACAGTCACACTGCGTCCAGAGCACATCAGGCTACTCACAGGTTAAATTTGAACTAAAATGGACAACTTGCTATTTTTAGCAGTTCCACCTTCAGAGGCAATTTTCGAGGTCTAGATGTTACATTTTCTGATGCATGTCCGGAGATTCCTTCTGGGTTTTTCGAGACCTTCGCGGTGATATGACATGAAAAGCATGACGATGACTTTCAGCATTCGGCCTTCGGAGGCCGATATTAGGGTTTGCATGCACATGTTTTCAGCGCATGTCAGCATATTCTTTCTGGGTTTTCCAAGAGCTTCGCAACGATGTAACATGCAAATGGAACTGACCACTTTTCAAGAACTTACTATTTTTAGCCGGTGCTTGCATGTTGGAGATTTTTCTGGGTTTTTCTGGGTTTTTCAAGATTTTTCGGGCAGTATGACATGCGAAATCATCCGGCAGTCGGTTGACCACTTTTCCGGCCGCCTTCTATTTTTAGCAGATATCACTCAGGCAGCTACTCAACACCTCAGAAATGCAGGCTGATCATCATGCAACTGAAACGAGGTCAAACGGAGCTCATCTGAGCAACATGCACAAAATTAGGGTTTCAAGCTTCAGCGCTAAAAATGAGGAATCAGAGGTCAAAATGTTCAAAACTGAGGTATCCATCCTGATCAGCATCCTTCCGGGTGTCTGCTGGCAAAATTTGAAGGCAATCGGAGAACTTGCTATTTTTAGTAAGTGTTCCAGACGCAGGCTATAAGTAGAAAGTTGATCTCGGCGTCGGCATAGGCAGGCAAATTCACCAACAAGGAACATACTGTCCAAATTTCAGGTCAAACGGAGCTAAGGAAGTCTCAGAAACGAGCACTTACTATAAATAGTAAGTCACTTCAGAAGCAGCCATAAATGGCAGGTCAGCACCAGATCCTAACGGGTACGAGTCAAACATGTGATGAGGAATCCTTGGTACAAATTTCGAGACAAAAGGAGTTGTAGAGGATGAAGAATCAGATGATTGCTATTTTTAGCAGGACAATTAGGGTTTCCTAAAATCAAGGGCGGTACACAACAGTCAAGCAAAGGCAGTGTCCAGTCACGATCCATACACTTCAGGCATTTAGTACGCAAAATTTGAAGACATTTTGAGTAATTACTATTTTTAGTAAGTTGCTAAAAATAGCAGGTGCAGGCAGGCATCAGGCCTCAACAGCACGATCACACCCCGAAATTGGAACAAGGCGAAATCAGGCCTTTCAGGGATCAGAAGTCAATTCAAAACATGAAATTTGAAGAATTTTCTAAAAATAGCAAATTAGGGCAAGCACGATCAAGTCACTCTAAATTTGACAAATGGCATAAAATTCATTGAAATTGATAAATTTTCAAGTCCAGCATCAAAAGCTTGCTTTAAAAGGCCAAAGACAGATCAAAATCTTGAAGTGTTTGAAGAATGGAAGTTCACCCTCCTAAATGCGCCCTCAAGTTGGTAGGAGTATTGAAATTTTCTAAGTCATACAAATTGGAAGCTTCAGGGTCCAAATGCACCCCTTTGTGAAAAGGCTTGAAAAATATTCTAAGTGTCGGAAGTGAAAGTTCCACCTACCATATGCGCCCAGTGGTGAAATTGAAAGTTTGATGTGCTAAATGCGCCCCCAACTTGAACTACACTCTCCAGGATGCGCCCTTGCTAGCTAAAGGGACTTGAAAAATGTTCTAAGGTGTAGAAATTGAAAGCTCACCCTTCTATTAGCGCCTTAACTTGAAGAGGTTACATTGAAAATTTCTAAATGCTTAGAACTTGAGGCTCAGTCTGGCATACGCGCCCAAGCAGGTGGAAAGGATAAAAAACGTCTAAATCTTGAAGAATGAAAGTTCGGGGGGTCAAATGCGCCCATCTCAAGGAAGGTGATTAAGATTTTGACTAAGGTAAACGAAATGAGAGCACAACAGGTCATTTGCGCCTAAGCAAGGAAATTAAGAGGAGACCCTCTCATATGCGCCCTTGGAATTAGAATTGGAAGCATCATATGGTAAATGCGCCTCATCAGTCACATAGTCAAATGCGCCCTTGATGTTAGATTGCACATTTGGCTAAGGCGTGGGAATTGGAATTGAAAGTAGGCTATGCTGAATGTGCCCCAAGCTGAAAGTCATCCCTGCAATATGCGCCTGGGTTGAAACTAGAAGGAGGGTATATGATATGCGCCCCACTTCAGGAAAGAAATGAATGAATTTTTCCAGGGCTTAGAAAAGTGAAAGCAGACCATGCCATATGCGCCTTAGCTGGAATGGAAAGGAGTGGAAGCTGAAAAATCAACTAAGGCGTGTAAACTCCAACCTCACCTCTCTGTATGCGCCTTAAGCAAAAAGAAGAGTTTGAAAATTTCTAAGTGTCATAAACTATAAGTTAAGGACCTCATTTGCGCCTTAACCTTGAAGGGGAGACTGAAAATGTTACTAAGGCATGTGAAATTCAAAGTCAAGCATCCCATTTGCGCCTTGACTTGGTGTGTGTGAAAAGCTTCAAAAGGATTATTAAGTATACAAAACTCAGACTCCAACCTGTCATTTGCGCCTTAAGGAGTGAGAGATGTTTAAAAAACGTCTAAGGCAGATAAAACTAGAAGTTGGAGCTATCAAATGCGCCTTTGACTAGAGGAGGTTGAAAAATATTTTAAATTTGAAGAGGACTCCTCTATATGCGCCCACCTCTCAAAAGGGTCAACAAGTCAACAATGGCGTGGCTTTATCCTTCCTCAATGTGCTAAATGCGCCAAGGAAAGGTGAAATTGATAAAGTATGATAGGCGTTGAAGTAATGGAATATCTCCCATGATGTGCTATATGCACTAATTTCCAAGGTAAATGCCCTCTTGAAGTACGAAGTGCGCCCAAGTGGAGATGAGTATGTTGGGCATTGAGAGAGGGAAAATATTTTCTTCATACAGGCGCCCTCGTGGAGATTTTCTAAGTGAAGTTGATAATTTTCTCACAGGCAAAAATGCGCAAGATTGAATTAATTTTTTTTTTTTTAAGGAGAAAATTTTCTAAGGGAAAATTTTTTCAATATGCTAAGTGATTCAAAAAATTTCTAAGGCACAAAATGTTCTCCCTTAGGGAAAACGCCTGAGTCTGGTGAAGTAATGAATTTTCCTGAAGCGTGAACGGAATTGCCAGAGGTGAAGTCAGAGAATGCCAGTCGCACAGGTTGAAAAATATTTTCAAGTCAGAGCAACAAGAAATCTTCACAGATGCGAAGAACGGATTTAAGTTTCACAGGGAAATAATTTTCTAAGGTTCAAAATTCAAGAAAATCAAATGAACCCGTTCATTGGGTACCCATGGGTTCGGCACATTCTGAAGAAAATTTTCTTCTGGGTATTGATGATTATCGATGGGAAGTTGATTTTAAAGTCTTCCATGCTTCGCTTCGGCCTTCAGGGTGAAGATTTTGGATGAGCACCAGGTTGATGAATTTTCTAAGGTAAAAGTTTGAGAAATTTTCTAAGGCAAGGAAAAACGTGTTAAAAATGCCTTGGCGGAGGAATTTGAAAATGATTGCCTAGATGATTTTTGATCAAGTTCCTAGTGAAAGCATCTCTTCTCGAGTCTGAGTTGGATGAAATATCAGAGTGAAATGCGCCGGGAAAAATGCAAGATGGGTTGAAAATTTGGCTAAGGCATGAAGAATTAGAACGCGAAGTTGGCTAAGGAAAAACGATGAGCCCTTGAAGATCAAAGCATGAAAATCAGGTAAGTAAGGTGAATTTATATTATGATGTGTTCTAATACCCTTCTCCTTACTTGTTTTGCAGGAGGAACGTCGAGGCCAAAGCACGATGACTTGAGGTGGTGAAGCACGATGATATTACAACCTTCGGAGGAAGATAAAGTTATAAGTTTCACATGATTGAAGAGAAAGTTGCAGGAAAATGGCTAAGTGTTGAAGAAATATTTTCAAGACTCAAGATGGAGAAAAGAGCGGAAGTTCGAGCAAGGTTGAAAAACAACGTCAAGAAGAAGGTCAAGAGCAGTTGAACTCCAGATCCTATCAAATTTTATTATCTGAGGAGGCAATCTTAGAGATACTTTTACCCTCCTCCAAGCGATCAACAGAATTGGCTGAACGTGAACAACAGAGCAGTGTGAACGCGTTTCAAGGCTGGAATCTTCTAGAAGGTGGGGGCCATTAATTGCCTCATTTATTACCCCACTCCTCTTGGTGGCGGTTTTTAGGGAAAATCTTGTTTAGGGCTGAGGTGGCACGATCTGGGCCATCCAGCCGATTGTAATCTGAGCCGTCCGTTGGACTTGGCCAGCTATATAAAGGGGGAGTCCCCCTCATTTGTACCTTCATTAGAAAGTAGACAGTAGAGAAGATTAGAGTAGAAGTCGGAGTAGAGAGACAACTAGGTGATAGATTAGAAGTAGCTTAGTATAGATTGATAGTGTAGTTTGAAGAAGAGGGAAAGTTTTCCCTTTGAAAACTTTGTAAGAAATTGTTGTGAACACTCTCTCAATAAAAGAGTTTTTCATTGATGGTGAATTTCGTCTTTGTTGTGAGTAGCTAGCAAGGTTTCTTCGTCCTTCCGATTCAAATGGTAGCGTAAAATAGTTCAAAGTAGTATAATTTTCATTCCATGCAAGTAGATGTTAATTGTGGAATGTGGTGTTTGATCTAAGCAACTTCGTCTATCCATACCACTAGTGTATTTGCTGATGGTGAATGCGCCTTGTGTGGTCAACTGGAATATCATGTACTTAACTTCAATCACGGTTTGAATAATGGTATGCATCGTTGTGATGGTATCTTTATGTCAAGTGGTGGTTTGAACATCTTTAGTCATCTCCCTTGAAGATTGCACCGACTCCATGGAAGCTGTCCGATGCGAGGCAAAGCGAAGTCTGGTTGAAGTTTGCTGAAGTTGAGCTCCATATCCCACACCTTAGAGTAGATTAGAATCTTCTTAACCCTGCACCATTTCAATTCAGTACTTTCTGGTTAGAATAGGAAACCCGCGCTTCATAGACAAATCTTTCGAGCATTTGAATTCCTTTCTCCGCTGCTGAACAATTCCGTAAGTCACCTTGAAATACCAGCAAATCACATCGAGCCAAACTGAGCCTATTCGCAATGAAAGAACCTTGGAGTTGAACGCATGAACTTTCTTGCAATCTTAGCATGCGGAATACTTTGATCAAGAGAGAATAGGGTAGCCGTTGGCGACTTTATTTTGCGTTGGTGCGGTCACGAAAAACACATCAACAGAATTGGCGCTAGAAGGAGGGCTGAACGAGGAAAGAACACGTTGTTTCAGTTGTCATTCATTTTATGCTTGCCTCTCCTCCTAGCACATCAACAGAATTGGCGCTAGAAGGAGGGCGAGCTTTGAATTGTTCCAGAGGCTGAAAGGAACCAGTATGAGCTTTGAAGTTCGAAATCAGAGATATGTTAGATCTCTCTTATGTCAAAAAATCCAAAAAAAGTGAAAAGTTGAAAAATTCAAAAAAATAAAAAATGGAAAATCAAAAAAGAGATTTCTCAATGGATGGGCATATTTCTTGCTCTGAAGATAGTCTTACAGATATTGCTCAGATTCATGAAAGATTGAATGCACAGCTGTGGCCCGAGAATTTGTCTAAGTTTGCTTTGCCAGGAAGATGTCGAATTCATGAGACCTCGCAACACGGAGAAATTAGTTGCTTGACATTCCTCTCAAGGATAGAGCTTGTTCTACAAGGGAAAATTTTCTTTTGGGATGTCCCCAAGCTAGGAGTATTGGACGTAGAACTTGATGATTATAGCCTTCCAGAAGTTGTGGAGGAAGCCTTCACGAGATTCATACTTAGGATCCAGAATCAGTTGGAACTTGGCAATGTTTGCTTGAAAGGTGTTTTGCTCCCTCGTTGGTGTCGGATTCACAACGCACCTCATCCAGAGTTCACTTGCGCAACATGTGAAGAAGCCATCAACTTCGCTAGATGTCGCCTCGGATTACCAGTGCTACCATATGGATTCTTCAAAGACAAAGGATGGATTGAATATGCCACACAAACAGCACCAAACGAAGAGGATACCTCAACATCATCTAACAACACGGAAAGTAAGTTACAACAAGATGAAGTGATTGAGCTTAGGGAGCAAGCAGATGAAGAGTGTTCCTACATCACGCTAGAACAAGAGGCTATTGGAGCAAAGATTAAGGAAGCCGTGAGATATATCCAAGCAAGAGGAATCACCCAAGGCAACTGTCAGCACATGGAAGGGAGTGAATGTACAAGATTGCAAGCTATTGAAGACCATCAAGTGCCAGGAGTGGACTTAGCTCAAAGTATAGATGGTGTGAGAAATTTTCAATATCCATTCTCTCAAGGAGGAGAATGTGAAGAAGAAAGTGATTCCAGTACGCTTCAAGAAGGAGTGCTCCTCGATGAAAAAGTTCAATCATGCATGAGTGAGATGGAAGAAATGGTAAGCAGCTTAAGGCAAGATGATGTGTTTGAAGATCAATGGGCTACCAAGATGGAGGCAAAATATGAAAGGCACTTCGCGTCAGCACTTGATCCATTATTCACAACCATGGAAGAGTTGCTTGATGAAATTGAAACAAATGAAATACTGCTTGATAAAGAGATGGAAAGTGAAGAGCAATTCGGGTTGGGGCTTGAGCCATTGTTAGGTATTCAAAAGGAGCCAGCGCATGAAGTAATCCAAGTTTCCAAGTGCTCTTTCGAATTGATTTCCCGCCCCACTCCTCCCAGTTTGGATCATCTACACGTTTTAGATGCAAGAGGTATGGTTCACCATCAACTTCGGCCTCCTGATGAAGCAATGAATGACAGGCAAGAATGCATGCCAGCGAATGAAGACCACCAGGTTGTATCTTTCCCTACCGTTGGCTACCAAGAATATCATTTTGATTATGGAGATTTTGGAAAGAAAACTTGTTTATGGATTGATCATGGTCCGGATGAGTTGCCTCAGTTGTTAATCTTTCCTGAAGTTTTGCTTGAGTTTGAGATTTGTATCATGAAAGAATATTTCTCTGAGTTTAAAGATAAGTTTGCAAAACTTCGCACTACAACTACTGCTTTGCTGTTACTGCACATCCTAAGAAATCATGCCAGGAGTTGTATATACTTAGGTCTTTTGATTGTTGTTCGCTTAAAGTTTTTGTTTTTTAGATTAGTTGTCTTGCTTTCGTAGTTTAGTTTGCTTTCAATAAATGGGGATCCCATTTGTGAAGGGGGTGTTATGTTGTTTTCGCCATAATCCAGTACAATGTTGATATTTAGTCCATTTCTTGGATAGTCACTCAGGAAGTGCTTTAGAATCCGAGGTTTTTCTTTCAAGTCTAAATTTGGTAGTAGCATCATCAGCAATTCAACTCAAGTCATCTTGGTATCCTTCAGTTTCAGTTTGGCTTTGGTTATCTCCATGGATTAAGTTTTATAATTAGTCATTTTTATGTTTCTTAGTTGTACCCCCACGCCTAGGAATGATCACTTCATGTTGTTTTTAAAAGGGGATCATTAAGGGGTCAATGGTGCATTTAATGAATTATTAAATGCTTTATTGTTGCAAAGTAAAGTTGGATGCCTAAAAAAGGTTGATTAATATTTTATTATTTCAAAAAAAGTGAAATGCTTAAAGTGGCGTCCCTTTTGGAAGTTGAAGTGATTCAACTTCTTGGAATTTGAAGAGTCTCTTGTTGCTTCATTTGCCAGTTGAAGCTTATATATTGCTGCTGTTTTGAAGAGCTGATTATCTTTGGAAATATTGTAAAGTTATGCTGCTGGTTTGAAATCCAAAATCCGGCTAAGGGAAAGCTTAGCAATTTGACTCCATTCTTCGGGCCTGAAACTATGGTTCCCTAGATGGTGGATTGAGAGTGTGCTTCATCCAGAAGTGCACATTGAGTTTCAAAGTTGAAGATTTTGTAGTTTTTGATAATAATTTTCAAAATTGTGTTTGCTGGTCATATCATGGTTGAAGGAGGTTTTCATTAATAGCTTTTTGTATGATTTTTATGTGCTTCTGGGTATTGAAGAAATTGATTCCTAGTACATGGGCACCCCTTCCCACAAAAGACCAGAATTTAATTCGAAGAATTTTGAGAGTTTTTATCATTTTGGACTTGCTGGTTTGTCTACAGCTGAAAGTGTTTTTTGTTAATAGCTTTTTGAGCAAATTAAATATCATTCTGGGTACGTTTGCAAAGTGGTTCTACACCCAAGGCGACCCCTTCCACAAGAGATTGGAATTTATTTCCAAGTCTTTGATTTTTTATTGCTAAATCGCCCTTCTCAAGAGTTGTACCATGTTGGGAGCATTGGGAATTGTGCAAGTAAATTAATGGTTGCTTTTTGAAGCTGTTTCATCATCATGACATGGGCGCCAATCCTCCAGAGGTTCATTGCAATTGATTTCACTCAATTTGGAGGTAAATTGATAAAGTTATGTGCATTTCATTGATGTACAGTATGTTGGTCTGATTTTTTGTATTCTCTATTTCTAATCAAACTTGTTAGTTTTTGATATAATGCTGGTTTGAGCTTCATTTCGATATCATTATTGTATTGTAAGAGTTAGAGGAAGTGTTACTCTAACCATTGATTGATTTGGAAGCATATCTTTCTTGTTTGCAGCTATTTAATTCATTATAAAGCTGATTAGTAGTACTAACAACTATTTATTTTATTTGCTGCAATTAGTTTAAATTTCATACTCCAATGACTGAGTGGTTGAGTTTAAATAATCATCTTTCTTAATTGTAAGTTTCCCCCCACTAAATAAGTGGTTGTGTGGATTGTATTCCCCCCACGTTAATAAGTGGAAGTGAGGATTTAAATGGCTGGCTTGCCGCCTTTAATAATGTAATAATCTCACCCACTGAAAAAGTGGAGTATCCCCACTGCTTGTGGATGCCTGCATCAGCAGATGAATTGTAATTTCAATTCAGTTTATTCCTAATGATCCTCTGACCATATGCTATCACCTCGCCCACATTGGGATCTTGGTGAACATTCTTGGTTAGAGTTACTTTCCATGCTGATTTGCATTTGGAGCTAACGCTAATCAGTGATTGGTTGCTGATTTGTGTGTTAAATTTTGGGAAAAAATTAAGAGGATTATTTCAAGTACAAGGAATGATATGACGTCCCAACGCCTTTTTCAAGCATGATACATGAAAGACGTTATGAACTCTACTGCCTGCCGGTAACTCAAGCTCATACACCACCTCGCCAACCCTCTGAATCACCCTGAATGGCCCATAATACCGTGGCTGGAGCTTCTCTGTCCCACTCCTCCTGAGTGTAGACTGTTTGTAGGGTTCAACATAAGGTATACCATGTCACCAATATCAAATGAACGCCCCACTCACCTCTGATCAGCATATTGTTTTTGCTAATTCTGAGCCTTCTATATATTTTCTTGGAGTGCTCACATAATGTCCGATGCTCCTACAAAAGATCACCAGCACGGGCTACCCTACTATCATTGAGCAACAAATCCAAGAAACTAGGTGCATCATATCCATACAAGGCTCGAAACGGTGACATCTATATGGTCATGTGGTAGGTGGAATTATAACAGTACTCACACAAGTAGATCCACCTAACCCAAGCTCCCTGTTGTGCTGTCACATAATTCCGTAGGTATCCTTCCACCCATTTATTCACTATCTCAGTCTATCCGTTAGTCTGAGGGTAGTAACTGATACTCGTAGTCAACTCGGTCCCACATAATCAAAATAACTCTTGCCAAAAGTGGCTCATGAACCGGCGATCTTGTCACTAACTATGGTCTGAGGCAAACCATGTAGTCTGAACACCTCATGGAAGAAAAGATCTGCCACCTCTGCCCTTGAGTATGTAGTGATAATTGGAAAGAAATGAGCCTATTTCGTCAAACGGTCAACCACGACATATAAACAATCCGTACTTTGGGCTTTTGGCAAGCCCGAAATGAAATCCATAGATATGCATTCCCGTTTCCTCTCGGGAATGGGGAGCGGCTGAAGCAAACCTACTGGAAATGTGTGCTCCTGTTTGTTCTACTGACAAACAGTACACTCTCTAACATGACAAAGAACATCAGTCTTGAGACCTTTCCATGTAAACCTATCCCAAACCTGCCTATAGGTCTTATAATATCCAGGATGTGTTGATGTGATTTTTGTGACCGCACCAATCAGCAAAACAAAGTTGTCCAAAGGCTACACCATTCTCTCTTGATCAAAGTATTTCGTGCGCTAAGATTGCGAGATAGATCGCACGTTCAACTCCAAGGTTCCAAAATGCTTTGCAATACCCTCAGTTGGTTGGTTGTGAATTGCTATTTTCACGAGGGGACTTACACAATTGTTCAGAATACTTGCAATTAACAATAGGTGGATGATTGGAAGGGGTTTGTATCATACGGATGATTTGGCAATAAGGTGTGTTCTCTAAAACTAACCAAGAATGAACAGAAAGTAAATGAGCGTAGGGCCTAAGAAGCTTATGTTCTACTCTAAATGCAAGATATGTGGAGCTCGACTTCAGCAGACTTCAACCATATTTCACTTAGCCTCGCATTGGACAACTTTAGCAAAATAGGTGCAATCTTCAAAGGAGTAACGAAAGATATTCAGATTATAGTTCGACATACATATACCATCATAAAGATGCATACAAGCATAAGAACCACAATCGAAGTTAAGTTTGAGGTATTTTCCAATTGACCACGCAAGGCAGACTTACCGTCAGTAAGTTGCTAGTGGTATGGATAAAGAGAAGCCACTTCGATCAAACACCACAAATCCAAAGTAAACTACTTGCATGAAAATTAAACCCTACTTGAAATTGAAGGAAGAAGAAACCTCACAAACTATTCATGACAAAAGTGGAGTTCACCATCAATGAGATTCTTTTATTATGATTAGCTATTGTGACAATTTCTTACAAAAATTCTCAAAGGGAGAATTCCCCTTCTTCAAACAATGCAATGAAACTAAACTATTCTAACTCCCAAAAATGTCTACTCTCTATTCTGCTCTGATATCTAACTGATTAACTACTGGTGTACAAATGAGGGGACTCCCCTTTATATAGCTGGCCAATCTCAACAGATGGTCCAGATCAAATTACAATGGATGGCTCAGATTGAGCCACCTCAGCCCTAGACAAGATTTACCCTAAAAACCGCCAAAAGGTGGAGTGGCGTCATTAATGATCCCAAAAATAGCAGATTCCTCCTTGACCACTATGGGCAATTAATACCCACTATCCCTCTAGAAGATTCTCATCCATGACCTTGTTTCCATTGCTCTTTTCTCTGACCGCGTAAGCTACGAACCGGGCCAGCACTAAATCAACTTCCTCCTCAGAAATCACCGGAGTAAGATTGAGCTGATATTCAAGAATACCCACCATCTGCTCTTGCCGATCACAAGTCTTTCTCCAAGTCTCAATAGACTCCTGTGTGCTTTGAATAATTGCTGAAAATGTAGAGATGTTTTCAAAGTCAGGCTGAGAAAACATCCTCATCTTGGAGAAGAAAGGCTGCAACCTTGCCTTCAATCCGTCCACCTCTACTACCTCAGAAGTTGGCCTCTTGGCGAACAATGCATCCAATGTGTTGAGGATGCCCTCGAAAATATTTCTCGTGGCCCTTTTGATTTTAGAAGACTCAGCAGCTGCCATGTCGAAGAAGCCCTTTCCAGTGAATGCAGTCGAATGCCATCCAAGAAAATCATACCTGTCCCCATCCTGGATCACTCCTTCATTGACCAAAGTTTGCATGGGCACACGCATCAGAACAGCAAGGCGAGGAATAGTCTTGTCCAGGAATATATGGGTGTCACCCAAAGCTTGCTCGAATCCATCCAAGCGCGAGAGGATACCAGACGCACTCCGAAAAGAGGAGACACGATCAGCCATGAATTTCTCTGCCTCAGTGCGAACATCGCCTATCCACTTATCTCCTTCTCGAATAGCCCTCTTCATTTCCTCGAGCCCACTAATTGATTCCCGTGGCAGCTCAGGTGGAAGTTCCACTACTGGGTTCTCCTGAGCACATGGAGGTGCTAGATGCTGTACATATCCAACCAATGCCCTATGCTCCTTCTTTAATCTCTTATACTTCCCTTCCTTTCGTACCAATCTATCCTTCAACGCCTGGAATGAAATTTCAGCCTCTTCAACCACCTATGCTCCAGAAGGACGCCCTAATTCGATTGTAGTTACCGTGTAACTTTCTAGCATTACATCACTTAAGTCATGATCCTCCCTTGGAACGGCAATATGGAGAGTGCGCGAACCAGCCTTGTTAGTCTCCATCTTCGAATACTTCCTTGCCCTCTTCCTTTTAGGTGACTTGTTCTATTTAAAAGTTCCTCCATTTCTATTGCTAGGTCAGCGTCATCTTCCTGATCTCTCCTTATTGCACGTGAGAGCCAATTTGGAGCACCTTACGGAGCGCCATAAACAATGAGGGGCTGCTCTTCTGTTGCCTCAACCTCACGAACTTCCTCTCGAGCAATATTTTGTTGAGGCTCATCCGTCTCCATATGTTGATTACTCTCCTCGTGAGCTCCAACCCTTGATTCTATAATATCCTCATCCTCGAGAACTACCTCAAGTGCATGATCAAAGCGGATATCTATTTCTGTTTCATCTTCTTCTTCCAGCTGATTGGCACCCTCAGGTGCGTTAGCACTCTGACTGTCCAGTTCTCTTGGCAACGGTTGATTGACCTCTCCAACCTCCGGCTCCTCATTCACTCTAGCTCTCTGATCTGCAAACATTGAGATTTCAAGCACACTAGAGGAATGGGTCAACAACTGAGTAGATGATGTATCCTCCGATCCCTGAGGTTCCGACTGAATAGGTTCTTCCTGCTGTTCTGGCTCCGCAGCCTAGGCAATTTGTTTCTTTTTCTTTGCTGACACTGGTGGCTTTCTATCACCCATGAGGTTGTATGAGAGGGCAATTGACCTTCTCTTCAACCTGTGGACATGCCCTTCCACCCAACTCCTTGTGAAGGTCAAGACAGGCATAGACAAAGTGTCTAAGTCTGTAATCTCTGGCTCAGCCCAATTTGGTGGTGGAATTGGTGTGTTCTTGATCGATTCGTAGTCTGGGTGAGTAAGTTTGGTATTGTTCATGTGGTTTTTGCGACTACACCAACACAGAATAAAGTCGCCAATGGCTACTCTATCCTCTCTTGAAGAAAGTTTCCTGCATACTAAGATTGCGAGATAGATCATACATTTAACTCCAAGGTTCCTTTAATGCGAATAGACTCAGTTGGATTGATGTGATTTTGCTGGTATTTCAAGGGGACTTACACAATTGTTCGATAGTTGACAGCAAACAGCAGACTAAGGGCTTTCATGTAATTCAAATGATTTGGCAAGTGAGCACAAGTTTCCTAAAGCTAACCAGAAATGAACTGAAATTAAATGAGTGTAGGGATAAGAGTGTTCTAGTCTACTCTAAAGCGTGGGACACGGCGATCAATTCTCACAGACTTCAACCAAGCTCCGTTTTGCCTCACTTCGGACAGCTTCCGCGGAACTGGTGCAATCTTCAGAGGAGTGACTCAAGATGTTCAGATCACGATTTAGCATGAAGACACCATCACAACGCATGCCAACATATAAACCATAATCGAAGTTAAGTTTCACAAAGTTCCGGGCTGACCACGCAAGGCGAACCCACCGTCAGCGAGCCCGCTAGTGGTATGGACAAGCGAAGTCTTGTTCAAATCGAGCACCACATTCCACAATTGCTAAGTACTTGCATGAAATGAAATCTACTTTACTTTATGCTACTTCAAGATGCTACGTGAATTGGAAGGACGAAGAAGCCTCAACAACTACTCATAACAAAGAAGAGATCACCATCAATGAAAAATTCTTTTATTATGAAAGCATTCATGACAACTTCTTACAAAGTATCCAAAGGGAAGACTTTCCTTCCTTTTCAATCTAAACTAGTCTACTTTCTACTCTATCAATTTCTCTCTACTTCTCTAAGCTCTGCTTCTACTTCTAGTTCTAATTTCTAATGAGATACAAATGAGGGGGACTCCCCCTTTTATAGATGGCCAAGTCCAACGGATGGCCCAGATCATGCCACCTCAGCCCTAAACAAGATTCGCCCTAAAAACCGCCACAAAGGAGAGTGGAGTAATAAATGAGCCATTGATGTCCACCATCCTTCTAGAAGATTCCCGTTTGCAGACGCGTTCACACTGTTCTTGATCTTCTTTCTTGACGTTGTTCTTCAACTTCTTCTTTGTCACTTGAGTTATACTAAGTCCCAACACTTAGCCATTTTTCACAACTTTTCTTCCTTCGAGGTTGAAATGTATTCGTGGAGTACTTGCTTCATTTCTGCTTGGTCTCGACGTTTCTCCTGCAAAAGAAGCAAGGAGAAGAGCATTAGAACACTTCATAATATAAATTCAACTTACTTACCAGGATTTTCACGCTCTAACTTCCAAGCGTTCATCGCCTTCACTAGCCAACTTCGCATTCAAATTCTTCATGCCTTAGCCAAATTTCATCATCCTCAAGGGCGTATTAAGAGATGCACTTTAAGATCATCTTTTGAAGGCGTTAACTTCAACTGCATCTTCTTCAAGAAATTTATTCCACTAGCTGAAGCGTTGACAATTTTGATTTTATTCGTCACTGGCTTAGGAAGATTATCTTCACGAAGGATTTGAGCAAATTCACCTAGGCAGTTCCTTTCAAATTCATCGTCTGGAGGATTTTACCTTGAAAACACATTTTCTTTACTTTGCCTTAGAAAATTTTAAAATTTCCCTTAGGAAAATTCATAATTTGAGCACCGATCAAAAATCTCCATCCTGAAAGCCTTGGCAAAGTGCAGGAGACACTAAAATCCATTCCTCGTTGACAATCTTCAATACCCAGAAGAAAATTTTCTTCAGAATGCGTCGAACTCATGGGTATACAACGAACGGGTTCATTTAATTTTGAATTTTGAACCTTTAAAAATATTTTCAACAATTTCAATCCCATTCTTCATCTCTCTGAACATCCTGTTGCTCTGACTCGAAATTTTTTTGATCCATCCTGCAATGCCAGCATCCTCTGACTTCATCTTCGACAAATTTTACTCATCTCAGGAAATTTCATCATCTTGCAAGTCTAGGCGTATTTTCTAAGGAAGAAAACATTTTGCCTTAGAGAAATTTTAAATCATCCTCTTGCATTTTGAAAATTTTGCCTTGGGAAAATTTTATTCATTCTTCAATCCATTCTTCCTGTGGAGAAATTTTATCTACTCAGAGAAATTTTCAATTCTCTTAGAAAATTCTTGAAAGCACATATCACGCCATGGAGAATATTTTACTTTCAATGCCCAACATATTTCATTCATACCACCCTAGGCGCACCTCACTTCAACGCCTAGCATTATTCATCAACCTTACTTCAAACTTCATGCATTTTGGGCGCATTTAGCACTTTGAGGAAGATATTTTACTTCCACGCCCAACACATTTAACTCCCCCTTGGGCGCATTTCACACTTACAAGAGGTTAACCACACCAAGGTCACTTTATTTGACCACCTTTACCTTGTTTACCACGTTTTACCCCCCACTTTTGTCTTGGCGCATTCAAAGGGGAGAGAGGAAGTCAAAGCTTAGAATATTTTCTACATGCACCACGCCTTGATTCCCTTGTATCTTGCATGGGCGCATTTGAGCATAGGAGGAGATGGGCGCATTTCCCATGGGTAGAAGGAGAAACACTTTGACCCTTTTGACTTCTTGAGAGGTGGGCGCATTTCACACCTCATGAAGGATGAAAATTTTTGACTTTGAATTTTTCCTAACTTGCTTTGAACTTGGGCGCATTTTGGCATATGTGAAGGATGACTCTTCAACTTCTTTATTTTTGTCTTTACATGGCTGCTTTTGGGCGCATTTAGGCCTAGGAGGAGGATGAAACATGTTGACTCCTTTGACCTCTTTTCTGCTGGGCGCATTTTGGCATGAGAGCAGGATGAACTTTTATACTTAGAAATTTTTTTAGCATGCTATCACCTTGAGGGCGCATTTGGAGGTGGCAGGAAGATTTAACAATGCCTTAGAATATTTTTTTACCATCTTATTTCTCCTTGGGCGCATTTTGAAGGTGGAGGAGGACGAGTTTCATACTTAGAAATTTTTCAAACATGAGACCTTGAGCTGGGCGCATTTTGCCATAGGAGTAGGATGAACTTTTGCCTTAGAAAATTTTTCTCTTGTCTCATGCTGGAGTGGGCGCATTTCACCAAGGCAGGAGGATTTTCTTGGACTTAGCCATTTTTCTTGACTTTTGTCAGCTTCTCTGTACCTTGCTATTTATAGTAAGCCCTCTGATTTTTGGATCTCTGAAGCTCAGAACGATTTGAAATTTCAAACACTGCATCCTCACGACCTTGTTACCCTGTTGACACTGCTATTTTTAGCCCCTTTCTGAAGGTGATTTGCTATAAATAGCAATTGCTTGCTTCTGATAGCTCCACTACTCTGATTGACTTGAAATTTGAATGGCGTGCTCCTCACCACGTGACCTTCCCACTGACATCGTCGCATGCAACTGATTTGCTATTTTTAGCCTGTTTCCAAACTGACTTACTATAAATAGTAAGTGCTCTGTTTGACTTGAAATTTTACCAACAGATAGCCTGAAGGATGCTGATCGCGGTGGTTTATACCGGTTTTCGAAAATTCTGACTTTTTACCCCTCTTTTCAAGTCTCGAAGCTGGAAACCCTAATTTTCTTTGCATGCGTATCAAATGATTTTTGTTTGTCTTCGTTCCTACTGCGTTGCGATCAGCTCATGATTCTGAAGTGCTGGGAGGCGGCTGCCGGGACGCACCTGCTAAAAATAGTAAATTCCTTACTGAGTGATTATCTCTGTTTGCATGTCACACCACTGCGTAGGCCTCGAAAAACCCACAAGGAATCATCCGACATGCAAAGGAAACCCTGACATGTAAACCCTAAAAATAGCCTCGGAGGGCTAAACTTTGAAAGTTGTCGTCTCGCTTTGCATGTTATATCGTCGCGAAGGTCTCTGAAAACCCAGAAGGAATCTTCCAACTTGCACTGAAAAACTTCGCATCTAAGCCCTGGAATTTGCTCTAGAAGCTGAACTGCTAAAAATAGTAAGTCACCTGTTTTCGCTCAAATTTTGCCCGTGAGCAACTTGATATGTTCTGAAGGTAGTGCAACTATTAAAACTTTGAAAACCTTGACAGAATGCCCCGAATTACACACTTACTAAAAATAGTAAGTAGCCGAAATCTGATGAAACTTAGCAGGAAGCTTGCTAGAAGCATGCTGACATCAATGTTAATCCCTATTTTCAATATATTCACTTTGTTCGACTTCAGATTGACCAAAAGGATGGAAACCCTAATTTTCAGACTTGGTCAAATTTCACATTTAAACTCAATGACGGACACGTCCCCCGAAAGGCAAACCAGAGAAAAGAGACAGACAGAGAGAGAGAGGGAGGAAAACCAAAGCCAAAAAGACCATAATGGAGCAAAAATTAGGGGTCCCCATTTTGAATGGGGCGATGTGTGAAAAGGTCACAACAGGTATCCTCATGAACCTGATCTGGGACTTGGACCACTTCGCACTCTCTGATTAATTTAAGAGGCAACCTGGAGAATATCCTTCTAATCTCAACTTCGTCTCTAGCATTTGCCCAAAAATCCTCCAAGTGAGCCCTGTGCCTGTATTCCTCACCCTGCACCATTCCAATCTTCCCCCGAGGATCAAAATCCTGCCGGCTGGTATAGAGAGTGAACTGATAGAACCGCAACTCATCCTCGGCCTCCTTGGCTGCCTGCAAAGAAGGGCACTCCTCAAGCGAGTTTCCCAAAACAATGGGGAAGTGCAAACCTCCCTTCTTCTTCCTTCTTATAATTTTGTCATAGGCCACCAATTGCCTAGACAGTTCAAGCATTATCATTCTATTCGTGGGGCACCTCAGTAGTTGGTAGATGTATGAGTTGTACCCCGGCAACCTTAAATAAGTAAACTTTGGGAATTGGACAAACCAAAACCCATACTCCTCGATCAACATTTGCACTTCTTCAGATATTCTCTGTTGCAATCTCCGCTGAAGGGTTCTTGTGATGTGCATTGTGAAGGCATTGTTCAACCTCTTGAAGTTAGAGGTATTCGTGAGATGCAACTGCCTGCAGCATTCATGGATTTTGAATTGGTTGAAACCACACCCAATTGGCTCTTGGTATGCTAGCCCATTGTATTTTGTCATCCGTGCCAGCATGTAGATAACATATGAGCTCATGTAGAACGTTTTTGTTCTCCTTAGATTCTGAAACTGCTCATCAATGTTGTCACTGATCATAGTAGCCCAATCAACACATTGTTTTCCTTCAAGTACCACGTTGATATAGAAAAACATCCACGGCTCAAATGCGTATACCTGCGAGCTGTCGTTGACCCGGTTGAGCAACATGATCAAGTCACAATACTCCTGCTTCAACTCTTCTGAAATAATTTGCTTTGGCAGCTTGGCGCCAGGAGGTATAGGTTTTCTCATCCACGTGGTGTTAATCCTCTTAACACACTTGTCAAAAGATGTGGCATACATCTTGTCAGCTTTTTCCTTGGACTTGTATAACATTTTATCTGTGGGCAGAATCCCGAATGCCTCGCCAATTGTATCATGTGCGAGGTTGGCCAGCAACACGCCATCCGGAGAAACAATCGTCCGGTGGTCCAAATTGTAAAAGTTGACACACTCCATAATTAGCTCTGGACATCGAACCGCTAGTTGGAAACCGGCCGCTGCATACAATCCGCTCCTTACAATGTTGCATGAGACTTCCGTCGGAGGATTGCCACCTTGTCTATATATCCTTCTCATGAAGGCCTCGAGGTTGAAAGAACCGACGTTGATATCAGTCACATTTCCAAACTTCGACACGAACTTGGACTCCAGAATAAAAGACTTCTTCAAGTTCTTGATGATTGCCTGCCTGGAGGCATTTTCTTTGTAGCTTCATTATTTCCAACTTTAGCTCTAGCTTTGCTTGTTCCAGCAACATCAGCTCTTCGACTTTCAGCCATCTACAAAACGAGAAGTAAACATTACAATTTAAACTTTTGAAAATAAAAACTTCGTGAGATGGCTGGCAAATGGAGTTGGCTGCGAAAAGAAAATAAAATCAATAACTCCAGTAGTAAAACTCCAACTTCAAACCTCGATAAATTAAAACTTCGAAATATAAAACTCCGGACTTCAACAATTTGCAGCCAAAAGAATTTTCAGCTCTCTCTGAAGAAATCAACTTCAGCAATTCCAACTTCGGAAAATACTTCAAGTTTCAGCAACTTTGAAAATATTTAAATCTCAGCAACTTTCAAACTTTCTTTCAGCAACTCTCAACTTTCAGCTTTCAAAGAAATAAATCAGCCTCAAAAAATCTCACACAACTCAAAAATTTCCTTCAATTCTCCAACACAAATCTCAACTTCGAATCTTGTGAATAAAAATGAACACTTCGAAGCTTTTATAATAGAAAGCTGGTGCTTATTTTAGCAAACGTCATTATTTCTCTCCATCATGACTTAGCAATTTTATAAATTTAAAAGAGAATATTCCAGCCGTCTTATAGTCGTCATAGCAATTTGTTATTCCGAGAGATTCTTTCCTCATTTTAAATTTTAAATTTCCCTCCCGACTGCCAGTTACTTCTAGTCGACTTCAGTAATTTCGAGAGAAAATCATTTAAGATTTACTTTGGTTTAAAATAATTTCACCGCTTTTAAAATGGCATTTTTAAAATTTAAAATTTAATTTAAATGCCATTTAATTTTATCTGAGAAATTTTATTCATTTTATCGTCAGTATTTAAAACGGCTAGGCAAAGTTATTTTCCATCCATAATAACTCCGAAATAAATTCCCCGCGATTAAAATCTTCCAATCTTTTAAAATTTCAAGTGTCCAAACGAAGGGGGAATTTAATTTAATACTTTGGAAAATAATTAAATTAAATTTTAAATTTATTTAATTTCTCTGACTTAGGCAAATTTTGAATTATTTGTCTAGAGAAATTTTATTACTTCCAAATGCCTTAGCTTGATTTTATTCTCACATTTTGATTTTGTCGAGCTTTCATTTTGAAACGAGTTAGCCAAATCTCCAACTTCAACTTTGCTACGCCTTAGAAACATTTTTGAATGTTAGCCCAAGTTTAGGCGCATTTAATACATCTTTAAGCTTTATTTTAAATATTTGCCTTAGACATCTTTATATCCTCTCCATTTCAAGGCTCATATCTAAGGGTTGGCTTTCAATTTCGATATCCCCTTCCAACTTTTAATCTTTTAAAACTCGAAGCTTATGATTCAAGGCGTATTTGATAGAAGGCACTTTCAATTTCCACACCTTAGCTAATTTTCTAGCTCTCTTTTTTTTTTCTCTGCAAGGCGCAAATAGCATGTGGAGGTTTCATTTTGAACACTTGGAAAATATTCATTCTCTTAACTCCTCCAGGCGCATATGAGGAGTTGATCTTCAAATTCGTAGCACTTAGAATATATCCTCAATTCATTCTTCAGGTAAAGGGGGGCGCATTCAATGTGGTCTACCTCAAATTTTTGCACTTAGAAGAATCCAGGCGCAAATCTTCATGACTTAGACGTCTCCACCCTTAGCCTCCTTAGTTGGGCGCAAACAAGAGGGTAAGCTTTTGAATGGGGGCGCATATGGAAGTGTGAGGTTTTAATTTTCTGTCCCTGGGCGCAAATGATAGGTTGTTCTTCCACTTAGAAACTTTCACTCTTTTCTCTTGAAGTAGGGCGCAAATAGCATGTTAGACTTCAAATTTTGACACTTAACACATTTTATGCTTGCATGCCAGACAAGGGTGCATTTGTAAGGATCAGCTTTCATTTTCCTACGCCTTATGAACTTTGTTCACTTCCTCCTTGAAGTAGGGCGCATATAACCCCTTGAACTTCAAATTTTTGTGACTTAGAATTTTTTTAAAGATCCACTCTTCCTCTTCATGGGCGCATACAAGAGGGTTGCCTTTCACTTGGGGGCGCAAATGGTAGGTTGAGCTTTTAATTCGTGTGCCTTAGTCAATCTCAAGTCTTGAACCTCAAGGGCACATTTAAGAGGGGTTGCTTTGAGTTTGAGGCGCAAATCACATGTTGAGCTTTTAATTTTATGACTCCAAGTTCAAGGGCGCACTTCAACCTTGGGCTTCCAATTCATTTGCCTTAGTCAAATTTACTAACCCACCTTCATGGCCTTGGGCGCAAATCCACCCTTGGACTTCTAATCTTTGACACTTAGAAAATTTCCATTCTTCAAGCTCAAGGGCGCAAATGGCATGGGGAGCTTTAAATTTATGACTTAGACAAAATCTTCCTTAAGGCGCATACAAGATTCTCTACTTCTACTTTTGTGTACTTGAAGAATCCAGGCGCAAATCTTAGTGTCACCTTCAAATTTATGACTTAGAAAATTTTTAAACTCCATCTTTCAAGCTTGAGGCGCATTTGAGAGGGGCATCTCCAAATTTATAACACTTGGTCAATATTCTTCTCCAAACTCCTTGGGCGCACTTGGGGTGGTCTGCTTCAAGTTTTGTTGCCTTAGGAAAATCTTAAGCTTCAACTTCTTCTTCCAGTTTGGGGGCGCATTTGACCCATGGAGGTTTCAATTTAATGCCTTGGTAAAATTTTCATTTGTCTTCAGCTTTTGAGGCGGATCTTGATGCTGGACCTGAAAATTTATCAGTTTTAGCGAATTTCATGCCCTTTGCTAGATTTAGGGTGATTTTCTCCTACTAACCCTAATTTTCCCTGACTTTCTATTTTTAGAAAGTTCTTCAAATTTCGTGCCTTGAACTGACTTCTGACCTTTGAAAGGCCTGATTTTGCCTTGTTCCAACTTCAAGGTGTGATCGTGCTGTCGGGGCCTGATGCCTGTCTGCACCTGCTATTTTTAGCAACTTGCTAAAAATAGCAATTATTCAGAATGTCTTCAAATTTCATCTGTTGAATGCCAGAAATGTGGTGATCGTGTTTGGATGTCGCATCTGCCTGACTTTCGTGTTTCGCCCTTGAATTTAGGAAACCCTAATTCCTCTGTGCCAATCTGCTAAAAATAGTAAGTGTCTGATTTTCCACCCTCTGCAACTCCATTTGACTTGAAATTCGCGCCATGGGGTCTTCATCACCTGCCTGACCTACTTACACTGAGATTTTGTGATGACCTGCCATTCTTGGCATGCTTTGAAGTGGCTTACTATTTATAGCAGCTGCTTGATTTTGAAACTTCCTTAGCTCCGTTCGTGTTGAAATTTGGATGCCATGCTCAACGTTGGTAAACTTGCCTATTCCGACTGAGACTTTATGCTGACTTTCTATTTATAGCTGGTCTCAGGGACGCCTTACTAAAAATAGTAAGTGCTCCATTTTCCTTCAAATTTTGCCAACAGACTCCTCGGAAGATGCTAATTATGGTGGGATACTTCAATTTTGGAAATTTCGATGTTTGACACCTCACCTTGAGTCCCGAAGCCCGAAACCCTAATTCGTCTGCATGTGCCTCAAATGAGCTCCGTTTGACCTTGTTTCTATTACATGTTACCATGTTCGCAATTCTGGAGTGTGGGGCAGCTATCGGAGTGTACTTGTTAAAAATAGAAAGTGGCCGAAAAAGTGACCAACCGGTTGTCAGATGATTTTGCATGTCACGCTGCCCGAGAGATCTTGAAAAACCTAGAAAAACCCAGAAAAATCATCAACATGCAAGCACTGGCTAAAAATAGCAAGTTTCTGAAAAGTGACCAGTTTTGCTTGCATGTTACATCGTTGTGAAGCTCTTGGAAAACCTAGAAAGATTATGCTGACATGCGCTGAGAAAACTTGCATGCAAAACCCTAATATCAGCCTCCAAAGGCTGAACGCTGAAAGTTGTTGCCCTGTCTTCCATGTCACATCACTACGAGGGTCTCGAAAAACCCACCAAGAATACCCTAACATGCATCTGAAAATTTTGCATATAAACCCTGGAATTTGCCTCCTAAGGCAGAACTGCTAGAAATAGCAAGCCACCTGTTTCTGCTCAAATTTTGTCAGTGATGAGTTCAAAGTGCTCACAATGTAGTGCAGTTGTCAGAATGTGAAAATCTCGAGAAAACCAACCCCAAGTCGACACTTACTAAAAATAGAAAGTTGGCAGAATTCAGTGAAAATTCAGAGGGAGTCCACCTGAAGTGTTTTAACAGCAGTGCTAGGCTCAAAAGTTGACCAACCAACTCAATTTGACCCTAAAGCAGTCTAAAGATGTAAAACCCTAATATCAAATTTGGCCAAATTTTACGTTTAAGCTCACAGACGGGAGCATCCCCGGAAGGCAGATAGCAGAAAAGAAACAGAAAGAGAGAGAGAGAGAGACAAAAACCAAAGCCAAAAGACCAGAATGGAGCAAAAATTTAGGGGTCCCCATTTTGAATGGGGCGATGTGTGAAAAGGTCACAATAGGATGCCCAGCTAATGGTGAATCGTGAAAGGTTCTCAATACTTTGTTCTTCACATCGGATCCTGGGACCAAATATATCCTCTCCTTGTAAATGATAAGCTCATTTACAAGAGTGTATCTACTGTCTTGGATGGTCCCCTCAATGAAGCCAGAAGCCCAAGGGTTCTTGGTGTACTCAGCTATAATCAGATGCCTCCAGTCCTCTGAAATCTCGGTCATAGAGCTCAAGTGGGGGCAGCGTGACAATGCATCAGCTACTACATTCTGAGTGCCCTTGACATATGAAATGTCAAAATCATAAGACTGAATTTTGCTGATCCATTTTTGTTGCCGCTCATTCAAATCCTTTTGACCAAGGAAATGCCTCAGACTATTATGATCAGTTTTCACAGTAAACCAATTGCCCACTAGATACTATCTGAACTTAGCCAATACATGCATGATGGCTAACATCTCCTTGTCGTAAATGTTATAACTCAACTCTGGCCCTCTTAGCTTCCTACTCTCGAAAGCTATGGGGTGCTTATCCTGCATAAGCACAGCACCAATGCCCTCTCCAGAAGTATCGCAATGTAACTCAAATGGCCTAGTAAAATCAGGAAGTGCCAGGACTGGACACGATGTCATCAAAGTCTTGAACTTCTCGAAGCACTCCTGTGCCTGAGGAGTCCATATGAAAGCCCCCTTCCGCGTCAAATCTATGAGTGGTGCTGCATGACATGAAAATTCTCTGACAAAATGGCGGTAGAAGGCACACAATCCAAGAAACCCTCTAAGCTTAGTCAAATTCTCTGGAACTAGCCAATCCACAATAGCACGAATATTATTTGGATCCATGCGTACCCCATCTGCACTGATAATATGTCCCAAATATAACAACTCTGTCATCCCCAAAGCACACTTGGACTCCTTGGCGTACAAGGACTCACTGTCTAGTATGCCTAATACCGTATCTAAATGAGCCAGATGCTCCTCCCATGTCCAGCTGTAAACCAAAATATCATCAAAGAAGACTAATACATATCTCCTCAGTTGTGGCTGGAAAACTCTGTTAATTGTAGACTGGAAAGTAGCAGGTGCATTGGCTAAGCCAAATGGCATAACCAGAAACTCATAATGTCCACAATGACAACGAAAAGCAATCTTCTCAATGTCCTGCTCCCTAACCCTAATCTAATGGTATCTGGACCTGTTGATGTATTTTTCGTGACCGCACCAACACAGAATAAAGTTACCAACGGCGACTCTATCCTCTCTTGAACAAAATCTCCTACATGCTAAGATTGCTAGAAAGATCATGCATTTAACTCCAAGGTTCCTTCATGCAGTGGATAGTCTCAGTTGGCTCGATGTGATTTGCTAGTATTTCAAGGGGACTTACGTAATTGTTCACTCCAGAGGAAGGGGTTTTCAGTATTCAAAGGATTTATCAGTGAAGCTCAAATTTCCTAAACTAACCAAGAAGTACTGAATTTAAAAGGTTGCAGAGGTAGAAGATGCTATGGACTAATCTACGTGTGGGACGTGGAGATCAATTTTCAAAAGCCTCAACCAGATTCCGCTTTGCCTCACTTTGGACAGCTTCCACAAAACCGGTGCAATCTTCAAGGGGAGTAAGAAAAGATCTTCAGATTACAATTCAACAGTGAAGACACCATCACGACGACGCATACCAACATGAAGATCGTAATTGAAGTTAAGTCCACAAGTTTCCAATTGACCACGCAAGGCGAACTCATCATCAACAAGCCCACTAGTGGTATGGATAGACGGAGTTTGCTCAAATTGAAGACCACATTCCACAGTTACTATCTACTACTTGCATGAAACAAAATCTATTTACTTTACTTTAAAATCCTACTTGAAGTAGAAGGACGAAGAAACCTCACTAGCTACTCACAACAAAAGACGAGATCATCATCAATGAAAACTCTTTTTATTGAGAGAGTGTTCACAACAATTTCTTACAAAGTTTTCAAAGGAAAAACTTTCCTTCTTCTTCAAACTACACTATCAATCTATACTAAGCTATCTCTAAGTTGTCCCTCTATCTTCCTATCTCTGAGCTAATCTAATGAATTACAAATGAGGGGGGATACCCCTTTTATAGATGGCCTAGTCCAGTGGACGGCTCAAATAACAATCAAATGGAGGGCTCAGATCGAGCCACATCAGCCCTAACCCTAAAAACCGCCACCAAGAAGAGTGGAGTGATAAATGAGCAATTAATGTCCACCATCTTCTAGAAGATTCCTGTTTGTAAACGCATTCACACTGTTCTTCTTCCTGACTGCAAACTGGATGAGTTTGATCATTGTGGCTTCAACTTCTTGGACTGGTATGGCAGGCACATTCTTGATCTAACTTCAAGCCTGCAACCTCTTTCTACAACTTGACAATGATTTTCTCCTTCCTGTCACTGCATCTTGAGTTGTGCGAAGCATGCTGGAGAACATCCTCTGGGTCATCGAAGGACTTTACACTTAAGGAGAATTTCTCTACTTTGTTCTTCAATCTGTCATGATGTTAGTCTCCAACACCCGGGCCTTCATCTTTTCCTCCATCTTGAACTTGAAAGATTTTCTTGTCTTGGATTCAATCGTTCCTCTTTTCCATTTGCCTGACTGCATTGGGTGCATATTGAGTCTTTGAGGAGAAATTCCAACACTTAGCCATTTCTTCCAACATCTCTCTTCATGATTTTATCATCTTGGACTATTTGCTTCATCAATTCAAGTCATCGTGCTTTGGCCCCAGCGTTCATTCTGCAGAACAAACAAAAGAAGAGCATTAAAACACCTTTAATATAAATCCAATTTACTTACCTGATCTCATGCTTTGACTTCCAAGGTCCGAGTGATCTCCGGATCTGATAGGGTTCATCACTTTTCTCTAGCAAACTTTTCTTTCTTCATAATTTTTCAGCATATGTAGGCTGGGCGTATAACACCTGTGCTTCATTTTTCAATGTCTTACAGGATTTCACTCATCTTGTACTCCGCTTCCAGTGTACCTTGAAGTTGTGCCTCAGAAAATTTTATCCAACTTGACGGAGCGCTTAGAAGGTGTTGTTTGATTCCTCTCTACCTTAGAAAATTTTCCAACAACCATGATACCCCCTTTTGCCTTAGCCAATTTTCCAGCCCATCTACCTTAGAATCAATTTATTTCCTCTAGAAAATTTCATCACCCAAGCGTCTAAGCAAAAATATTCATCTTAAAGTCTCCGGCAAGGCATGAAGAATTTCAAAATCATCTCCCTGTCGAAGATGTCCAGTACCCAGAAGAAAATTTCCTTCATAAAACATCAAATTCATGTGTCCATAGATGAAGGGGTACTTCTAATTTTTGCAATTTATACCTTAGAAAAATATTTCTCACCAAAGTTTATTCTTACTCCTATCTGGGCGTATTTGCAGGGTTCAACTTTCAATTCATTACTTAGGAAACTCTCCAAGCATCCCTCCTATCTCAGGCGCATATGAGAGGGTCTACTTCCGATTCTAATGCCTTAGTTGAATTTTCATCTCCTCCATTGGCTTGGGCGCATATAGGGGTCTCTACTTCCAATTTTAAACACTTAGAACATTTTCCAACTCCACCCCCAAGTCAAGGCGCATATAGAGGTAACTACTTCAAGTTTTGAACACTTAGAAAATTTTCCAACTCCACCCAAAAGTCAAGGCGCATATAGAGGTAACTACTTCAAGTTTTGAACACTTAGAAAATACCCTAGGCATCTCATCTTCCATTCTCCCTCAAGGGCGCATTTGGGGGTGGGAGCTTCCAATTTCCCACACTTAGAAAAATTTCTTCACTCCTGTTGATGTGTTTTTCGTGACCACACCAACACAGAATAAAGTTACCAACAGCGACTCTATCCTCTCTTGAACAAAATCTCCTGCATGCTAAGATTGCTAGAAAGATCATGCATTCAACTCCAAGGTTCCTTCATGCAACGGATAGTCTCAGTTGGCTCGATGTGATTTGTTGGTATTTCAAGGGGACTTACGGAATTGTTCAACAACAGAGAAAGGGATTTTCACAGTTCGACAAATTTATCAACGAAGCACGGGTTTCCTATACTAACCAGAAAGTACTGAATTTAAAATGGTGGCAGGGTTTAGAGAGTCTAAATTTTATTCTAAGTGCGGGATATGGAGCTCAACTTCAGCAAAATTCAACCGGACTTCACTTTGCCTCGCGTCGGACAGCTTCCACGGAGTCGGTGCAATCTTCAAGGGAGGTGACTAAAAATATTCAAACCACCACTTGACATGAAGATACCATCACAACGACACATACCATCATTCAAACTGTGATTGAAGTTCGGCCCACAATGTTTCCAATTGACCACACAAGGCGAACACACCGCCAGTGAGCCCGCTAGTGTTATGGATAAGCGAAGCTTGCTTAGATCAAACACCACATTCCATTATTACTATCTACTTGCATGAAATGAAATTTACCCGACTTTAAACTACTATTTGAATCAGAAGGATGAAGAAACCTTGCTAGCTACTCACAACAAAAGACAAAATTCACCATCAATGAAAACTCTTTTTATTGAGAGAGTGTTCACAACAATTTCTTACAAAGTTTTCAAAGGGAAAACTTTCCCTCTTCTTCAAACTATCCTATCAATCTATACTAAGCTACCTCTAAGCTATCACCTAGCTATCTCTCTATTCTCTAATGATCTAATGTCTAATTCTAATGACTTACAAATGAGGAGGGATGCCCCTTTATATAGCTGGCCAAGTCCAATGGACTACTCAGATTACAATCAGATGGAGGGCTTAGATTGAGCCACATAAGCCCTAACCCTAAAAACCGCCACCAAGAAGAGTGGGGTAATAAATGAGTAATTAATGTCCACCATCTTCTAGAAGATTCCTATCCATAGACGTGTTCGCATTGTTCTTGTTCCTCTTCTTGACTGCAAACTGGATGAGTCTGATCATCATGGCTTCAACTTCTTCCTTAGTCTTGAGGGCATTTTAGTGCTTGAGGATGATCTTTCTCTTAGCCGTCATTCTTCAATTCTTCAATGCCTGAGCCTTCATTATTTCTCCACCCCTGATCCTAAAGGATTTTCGGGTCCTAGACTCAAGCATTTCTTCACCTAAGTTGGGCACATTCAGATCCATGTGGAGGAGTTTCAACACTTAGCCATTTCTTCCAACATCTTCCTTCATGGTTTGGGTGCAACTTGGACATCATGGAGGAGCCTGAAACTCATAACTTTATCTCCCTTTGAAGGTTACAATATCATCCTGGACTACTTGCTTCATCACTTCAAGTCATCGTGCTCCAGTCCCGACGTTCATCCTACAAAAACAAACAAAAGAAGAGCATCAAAACACTTCATGATATAAAATCATTTCACTTACCAGATCTCCATGCTTTGACTTCCAAGATTTGAGTGATTTCCGAATCTGATAGGGCTCATCTTTTTTCCTCTGGCAAACTTCATCCTCAAATTCCTCATGCCTTAGTCAAATTTCCATCTTGTACTCTGCTTCCTGTGTACCTTGAAGTTGTGCCTTAGAAACTTTATCCAACTTGACGGCGCGTCTTGAAGGGTGTTTCTTGATTTCCTCTGCCTCAGAAAGTTCTCCAACCAACATGATACCCCCTCTATTGCCTTAGCAAATTTTCTAGCCCATCTGCCTTAGAAATAATTTATTTTCCTTAGGAAATTCCATCAACCAGGCAGCCGAATAAAAATATTCACTTTAGAATCTCCAGAGAAGTGTAGAAGACCTTAAAATCCATCCTTGTCGAAAATATCCAATACCCAAAAGAAAATTCCCTTCAAAAAGCATCAAATTCATATGTCTACAAATGAAGGGGTACTTTTAATTTTTTTATTTTTTAACCTTAGAAAAATATTTTCCATCAAATTTATTCACATTCATCATCTCTGGGCACATTTCTTCCCCTGCCTTGCCTTAGGAAATTTTATCACCTCCCAGCCAACTTGGGCACATGTCTCTACTTCCAATTTTCAACACTTAGAACATTTTCCAATTCCTCCACAAGTCAAGGCACATATAGAGGTAACTACTTCAAGTTTTTCAGATTTAGACAATTTTTTAACTCATCCTCTCCAAATCCAAGCGCATTTGACTAGGGGAGCTTCCATTTTACCGTCACTTAGGCGTTTTTCTTCATCACACTATCTTGGGCGCATATGGGGAGTCCTGCTGACATCTTCAAGACTTAGAATATTTTCTCATCTTCCCCTTTAGCTAAGGCGCATATAGAGGTGTCTACTTCAAGTTTTGAATGCCTTAGAATATTTTCTATTCTTCTCAACTTCTTAGGCGCATATAGAGGTCCTTACTTCAAGTTTCAAGGACTTAGAAACTTTTTAATCTACCTCCAGTAGCTAAGGCGCAAATAGAGGGTCATACTTCAAGTTTAAAACACTTCAAATATTTTTATTTTTTTTTAAACTCACCCCTTCAATCAAAGGCGCATTCAAGGGGTCTTCCTTCAAATTTATGACACTTAAAAACTTTTGCAACTCACCCCTTCAGTCAAAGGAGCATTCAAGGGTTCTTCCTTCAAATTTTCTATACTTAGATTTTTTTTGGATTTCCTTCAAGCTTGCAAGGGCACATATGAGGTGTTGAGCTTCAAATTTACATGCCTTCTAATATTTCCAAGTCCCCCCTTCTTCTCAAGGTGCATTTGGGGTAGGGAGCTTCAAATTTACATGCCTTAGAATATTTCCAGGTCCCCCCTTCTTCTCAAGGTGCATTTGGGGTAGGGAGCTTCAAATTCACCACACTTAGTAAAATTTCAAGTGTCTTCAAGCTTGTAAGGGCGCATTTTAGAGGGTGGACTTCAAGTTTTTAATACTTAGTCACATTTCCAGCCTCCCTTTTCAAGTTAAGGCACATATAACCCCCTCTACTTTCACTTTTTAACACTTAGAAAAAAATTCCACATGCCTCTCTTTGCCTAGGTGCATTTGGGGGTAGTAGCTTTAAGTTTAGAACACTTAGAATGTTTTTCAGCCTTCCAACCTTCCAAGGGCGCATTTCCATGGGTGAGCTTCAAATTTGCAAGACTTAGTAGAATTTTAATCACCCTCTTCTTCCCAAGGTGCATATAGCGGGTCATACTTCAAGTTTTACACACTTAGAGAAATTTCCAGCTCCTATCTTTGCTTAGGGCGCATATGATGAGGTCAGCTTCAAGTTTGAAGTACTTAGAAAAATCTCATGCCATCTTCAAGTAGCTAAGGTGCATTTGGCAAGCTGAACTTCAAATTTCTCAGACTTAGTGAATTTTCATGGCTCTTCAAGCTTCTAGGGCAGATTTTGATGCTGGAGCTTTCATTTTATTAGACTTGGATGAATTTCAAAGTTTTCGTCCGATTTGAAGTGGTTTGTTCACGTTGCCCTCAGCTTGCCCAAGCTTTTTATTTTTAGAAAGTTTCTCAAATTTTGCATTTTAAGTTGATTCAAGCTCCAGAAGGCTTGATTTTCACTTTACTTCGAACCTCGTGACGTGATTGAGTTGTTGGCGCCTGATGCTGGCATGCCTTTACTATTTTTAACAACTTACTAAAAATAGTAATTGTTCAGAATGAGCTCAAATTTTGTGTGTAAACTGCCTGAAGGATGTTGATCGTGATTGGATGCTGCTTCCGTGTAGCTATCATGTTTCACCCTACTTTTTAGGAAACCCTAATTCCTTTGCATAGGCCTGCTAAAAATAGTAAGTGCTTGATTTTCGAACCTCTGCAACTCCGTTTGATCTAAAATTTGCACCATGGGGTCCTCATCACTTGCTTGACCTACTCAAATTGGTTTCTCGCCCCAACCTGCTATTTATAGCCCTGTTTAGGAAGTGGTTTACTATTTATAGCAACTGCTTGATTTCGAGACTTCCACAACTCCGTTTGACTTGAAATTTGAATGTCGTGACCCTCATCGATAGACTTTCCCATTCACACTGGTGCCTGATGCCGACTTACTATTTATAGCCTGTTTCAGAAGTGGCTTACTATAAATAGTAAGTGCTCCGATTCCCTTCAAATTTTACCAATGGACTTCTTGAAAGATGCTGATCGAGATGGGATACACCGGTTTTTGAAAATTTTGGCATTTTACCCCTCATTTTGGGTCCCGAAGCTCGAAACCCTAATTTTTCTTGCATGTGCCTCAAATGACCTATGTTTAACTCCGTTTTTGTTGCATGTCATCGAGTTCATGATTCTGAAGTGTTTTTCCAGATTCTCGAGAGCTTCGTTTCTTTTCTCCTCCAAGTGCATGAGTTGAGACAGTCTTGTTTGAACTTGGTCCTCTCCTTCTAGATATTCTTGAATAAACTGGAGAGTTGGTATCCTCAGCTAGACTGGAAAGACTGGATCCTGTCCATAGACCAAATGATAGGGAGATGTCCCTAAGGAACTCTTCGTTCTAATCCTGTCTGCCGATAGGGCAAACCTCAGCTGTGTGTGCCAATCCTTTGGATTCTTGTCCAACAGCTTCTTGATAGCATTTAGTAAATTCTTATTCGTGGACTCTGCTAGTCCATTCCCTTGCGGATAATAGTTGGAGGAAAACTTCAATGTAATCCCGTATTCAAAGGCCCAATTTGAGAACTTCAGCGATGAGAAAGCTGAACCATTATCGCATACTATGGCGTGAAGGCATCCAAATCTTGTGACAATATTTTCCTCCAGGAATCTGATGACCACATCTGTCGTGCACTGCCTCAAAGCCTGAGCCTCTGTCCATTTGGTGCAGTAATCCGTAGCTGTCAAAATGTATCTGTGTTGGCCCGAAGACGGCGGGTTAATCATGCCAATAAAGTCCAATCCCCATGTCGCAAAGGGCCTAACCTCAATCACTAGCTGCAAAGGCATAGCAGGATGCTTCCCTCTATTTGTTGTTGTTTGACAGATGTGACAAGCCTTCACATGCCCGTATGTGTCTTTGAAGAGCGTGCGCCAATAGTACCTAGCTCTTAGAATCTGGTGAGCCGTGGCTAGACTACTCCCATATCCAGTCCCAAACTTTTCGTGGAAGTGCTCCATCAATTGCTTTGCTTCTTGTTTCCCTACACACCTTAAATAAATTCCTTCATAATTTCTCCTGTAAAGCACTGATCCCTGGAGCATATACCTTTGACTTTTCATTCTCAAGGCTCTTCGTTGGACTGGATTCAGGTGGCGAGGGCATCTGTGATTCAGCAAGTAATAAACGGTGTCGTCGTACCACTCCCCTGGAGATACCTCCTCCAATACATACGTTTGTTGTACTAACTCTGGACCCACCACTGCGATTGTCTGTGCTAAAGCCTGTCCTCGGACCAACTTCATGGGCTGTATTTCGATATCATATTCTTGCAAAGTGGCGACCCACTTGCCTCTTCTTTCTCCCAATTCATTTTGCATCAACAAGGTTTTCACTGTGGCATCTGGAACTATTGCATGGACCTTGCTTCTCAAAAGGTAGTGTCTAAATTTCTTAACAGCCTTTACCAGAGCATATGCTTGTTTTTCAATGCTGGGATACCTCAGCTTGGCCTCTTTTAGTGGAGCACTCATAAAAGCAATTGGGTGCTCGTCCTTTTCTTCTGTTCTTTGTGTCAACACTGCTGCACAAGTATGCTCTGAAGCGAATGAATATAGATAAAAAGGCTTTGTGTAATCTGGACTAACCAACACTGGAGCGTCCACTATAGCTTGCTTAATTTCATCAAAAGCCTTCCTAGCCTGTGGGGTCCATTCAACCTTAGCATTCTTCTTTAGCATCTCATTTAGCGGCCTTACTATCTCAGCAAATCCAGTTATGAACTTTCTCACAAAATTAATCTTGCCGAAGAATGATCTTAATTCCTTTTGACTACCTAGCAAGCCAATCCTAGAGATAGCCTCAATACGTTCAGAGTCAATTGAAATACCCTTCTCTGAGATGACATGACCCAATAGTTTACCTTCTGTTACACCAAATAAACACTTCTTAGCGTTCAAGGAGACACCGAATCTTTTGCATCTCTGAAAAATCTTCCTTAAGTCTTCGACATGGTCCCCTCTTCTCTTTGAGAATACGGTCAAATCATCCATGTAAATAATTATGCACTTTCCTACCAAATCTTGAAAAGCGATATCCATAGCTCGCTGGAAAGTGGCTCCTGCATTGATTAAGCCGAAAGGCATTCTCCTATATGCGAATGTTCCCCATTTCGTGGTGAATGCTGTCTTCAATCTATCTTCTTGTTCAAACATCACTTGATTATATCCTGAGTATCCGTCCAGGAAGGACATCATTTGCGAACCATTCACTATTTGCAGCACCTCGTCCAATGAAGGCAAAGGATAATTATCCTTTTCAGAGGCTCTATTCAAATTGCGGAAGTCTACGCATAATCTTATCTCTCCGTTCTTCTTTCTAACTGGAACAAGATTGGTGAACCACGTGGAGTGCCTTACTGGAAAAATGATCCTAGCCGAAAGAAGCTTCTTGACCTCCTGGTAAATCAATGGTTCCAGCAATGGATTCACGGGCCTCTGTCTTTGTCTGAATGGCTTACTTCCTGGTTTCAATGGAATTGTGTGCGTAATCAATGATGTATTGTATGTCTTCAAATCTTCATATCCCCAGGCTATTACACCCGGAAATTCTTTCATCAGCTTCAGGATGCCTTCCTTTTCTTTTCGTGTGCAAACTTTCCCAATAAAAACATTCTTTACTTGTCCTTTTGTCCCCAAATTGACAGCTTCACAGTCATTACCTTGGGTGCTCTGGTTTCTACTCAGCTTATCAGGATCAAATAACCTTTCTAATTCAACCATTCCCCTTGGAATGACATTTGTCATCAAATTAAGGATACCTTCGGTATCAAACTCTGCTTCTTCAGTTTCTTCCTCATCGATGATTTGTGCTTCAAATACCCCTGAGCACGTGAGAAAATCTAGGATCTGTTTATCATCATCGAACACCTGAAAATTCTTTATGTTGTCAGGGATGGCTGGTGTTGAAACCAATTCTACTGTAAACTTCTTCAATCCCTGCATAGCCAAAGGTTCAAGAGAACTAGCAGCTTGCGCGAGCGAATTTGCAACCGGATTCTTTGACCTGTACACTTGCTTTATATTAAATGCATCGAAACTTTCTATCAAGTCCCATACTCTATTCCGGTAACGGCCCAACCTCTTATCGTGGCAAGCGTATTGCTTTCTCACCTGGCGGACCACAATGTCAGAGTCCCCGAAGGCGTGTACAATCTTGACTCCCTTCCGAATGGCAAGGAGCAACCCATGAATTAAGGATTCGTATTCAGTGACATTATTAGTGCACGCAAACTGAAGCCTATAAGCACCCAAGTATGCTTCTCCGGTTGGGCTGACGAGTTCAAACCCCGCTCTGTTGCCCTTCTTCGACTTTGATCCGTCAAACCTCAAAGTCCACACTTGATTTTCCAAGAGGGGGCTGGGGGACTGAACATGTGTATCTTCCTGATTGCATACTTCTGAGACCTTTTCTTCTATTTCTGACTGAACTTTATCATCTTCTACAAGTTCTTCTATTAAAACATTGCTTCCTTCACTTGTCTTTTGACCACCTTTCTGCATTGAGGCTTGTGAGACGAGCTTTTCGACTTGTTCTAGTGCCACTTTGCACATGGCACAAGTGATCTCGGAGTGGAATGCCTCATGTATTCTGCACCAATTCGGAAGTAGCAAATTCCTGATAGAGACATCTTTAGCCAACTCAGTTTCTTGTTTTACGCTGTTCAGAATGAAATCTCTAAAATTTTCAAACGTTCCCCCACTTTCACTGTCACTTGCATCACTTTCAATTAATACTTCAATGGAGGCCATGGCGTCCTCTAGAATCTTTGCTTCATTTGAGCTTTGCAGCATCAACACCTCTTGCTTGACAGGCCTATACGAGCCTAAATCAGTTTCTATAAACATTATCTCATTGTCCTCACCATACTCAGTGATCATCAATTTAAGCCTCGGTGTACTTTCGATCTTGATTTGATTTGGGACTCCCTTCCATGGAAGCCACATATGGGAAAAATCTGTTGCAATATACCCATTCAATTTTCTGGCCTAGTCTCTGCTCAGTAACATGCCGTACCCATCTGGTATATCAACCACTGATATATCAATGCAACTCTAAATTTGGGGATCAGTTGACAACTGCATATGAATATTATTCAGTTCTCCCACAACTGGAACTTCAGTCTTGTCTAGCTGGGTCACTTTCTTAGTGGTTTGAAGTGGGACTATACCCAATCTCTGGCACACCTTCAACGGCATGACATTGCTCGAGGCACCAGAATCAATCAAACAATTGTGCAGTAACTTCCCAAAAATTCTAACTGACACGAGGAAAGGGGCTGGTTCATCTTTCCCTTGATAGAATACTACCGGTTTCTTCTTTTCCTCGATAGGGGCGTCTTCCTTTTCAACCTTTCTAGTTGATGGAGTTTGGCTTCCTTGAGTAACCTTCTGATTTTGTGTTTGCTCTTGTTTGTGTTTTGTAGGTAGGTTGAACCGAACTTTCTTCATATCTTCATTCTTCGGCTTCTTAGGTTCACTTGAAGATCCTTGTACCACTCCTACAAATCCTTGAGACTGTTGTGGAGTCTCCCAAGTGTTGAAAGGCGCGTGAGGCATCTCTTCTACCATATTCGCACTCTGTACGGGATGAGACTGTGTATTGACTGTGGGATTCCTAGATGTACTAGGTGCTTCTTGAGACGAGTTCTTCACAACAGGTGTCTCATATAAACTTCCCAATATTGTACCCCTGACTTCTGAAATCTTCATTAACTCATATAGAGGGAGACTCACCTTTATCTTCTTTACTTCATCCAATACATGGGAACTCAACCTTTTCATATCTTCCCTTGGAATATTGTCCTTTTGTGGACGCTGCATCACTTGAATAGGCTGCTGGACATTTTGTTGTCCGTTTCTGCTTTGTATCGTATTCTGCTGTCTATATTCAGGAGAATCCCTTGGTAAACTTGGATTATTGCTTGCATTGGGATTTGGCGGAGTCGCAAAATTGTTCGGAGGGATTGAGGATGTCAAGGGTTCTTTTTGATGGTAGCTCCTCTGATAAACTTTAGGCGCTGCTCCTCCGGAAGTCTGAAAAGCTTGCACCTCTCTTCTCCCTTCTACCAAAACACTATTGTTGAGAGGTGGAAAGATGTAGTTACCTTGATCATGAGGTTCCTCTGAGTAGCTATCTTGAGCTTTTGAATATACTTGGGCCTCCGAATAAACTTGAGCTTCTTCAGCTTGATCATCTGGCGTCCCCACGAGACCATTTGCTGAAGCTGGTGGAAATCTGTGATTAATAGATGGCGGCCAGTAACTTTGGTGCTCAGGTGGGACATTGACTTCCTCTAGAATTAAAGCCTGATCATATCTTTGGACTGGGACAATTTCATACCCTGTCGTTGGAGGATTCTCAGTACCCTCCGTGCTCTTTACTTCTCTCTTAAAAATATCAGCAACAACTTGAAATTCATGACATTGTAACTCTGAATGCTGATTGGTATTGTGTAATCTACACCATCCCGACATAGCGGCTTCGGCCAAGAAAACTATGTCTGCGGGACGGTTCTCTGGAGGTGGCGGATTACCCAATGGTGATGGAATACCTCCATTACTGGGTCCTGTGTTCCAAGACCTTTTCTGATATCCTTGATTGTTGTTACGATACCCATGACTATTATCGTGGCCATGTCCTTGGTGGGCATCTTGGTGATGTGAAGGATTATTCTGATATCCTCGATTGGCACCTGGATGTGCCTAATAATTTCTCAGCATAGATTGCATTTGATTGTTCTGATTTTTGAGGTAGGTGACCTCAGATGACAGCCTTTTCATCTGTTCTACTAACTCTTTCATTTCGTCTTTCTCCTCTTGAGTCCTCGTTACAGGTACTGTGTTATGGAGATAGACTGGCTGTGTCACTTGAGTTTGGGATAAAGGTACACCAGGATGGAGAATTAACTGGTTGGATGGTGCTTGCATCTGATAAGATGGTTGCGGAATAGGATTCAATGCTGGAGTCTGTGGATTCCAAGTTGAACCAAGAGTTTGCATTTGATTATTTGTAGTCATCAAGCCTGTGTACAAAGAGGGCCCAGTTATGTTATGCCCCATGTTTTGACTTACCTCCACAGCTTTCGCGTATGCTTGGTTCATATCCGCCGGAATGGGGTGACCTTGTCTCACAAACATTGCAGTCAATGGATCCAAAGCTGCATAATAATTCTCTCTAGCATCAGGAACAACGTAAGGAGTTCGTAGCCTTGTGAGAGCTTTCTGAAATCTGTTGTTAAAGGCATGAATGGGTTCTTTATCTTGTCTCCTCACTTCAGTGAATTGGCGGAAAAGCTCTACTGGAGTAACGGGAATGCCAAATTTTCTGATGAAAGCTTCCTTCATCTGCTCCCATGTTCTTATGGACCCAACTGGCAAATGTATAAACCAAAAGTGTGCTTCTTCTCCCAAGGAATACGGGAATAGTCTGCAAACCACATCCGCGTATGCAATTTGCCTATTTCGTAGATTATCCTCGAACATCTTAATGTGATCTTCAACTGAACGGTTTGGATCATTAACTTGATACTTAGTGCAAAAGTGCTCTGGATTCTTTGGCATGTCATGGTAGTCTGCGAACTCAAGAGGTGACGGATTAGTAACCAGCCAAGTAGCTCCATTTGGAGTGGGTTGACCTCCTGGTTGGCCTTCTGGTTGAGCCATTGCTTGATTTGGCTGCCTCCTTTGATATACAATTACTGGGGTTGCTTGTGGCTGTTGAATCGATTGCTGAACAAACACTGGTGTAGAAACTTGGACGATTTTTGGTTGAGCAAAACTCGAAACACTTGGTGGAGTTTTGAAAAAACTTGAAATTTCTATTCCACTCGTTCCTCCTTCACTTGAGCAAACTTCTTTCTTCTTTCTTGCTCGAGTAGGTAGTTCTAACTCCACAAAATCTTTAGACGAACTAGGCGCGGACCTCAAAATTCTTTTCAACTTGTCTAGGGAGAACGAGCTAATGCGATCCAGGATGTAGCTATTTATCTGCGAGGTGCAGGAGCGGGAGCAAGTGGTTGTCTCTAATTTAGCAAATTTCGTTCAATTGCAACTTGAATTTCAATAGCCTTTTCTTCTTCCTCTTGCAACACAAAGCTAGTTCGCATATACTGAGCGTAGCTCTCCTTTGTCCTCCACGCGAGATTGTTCAAACCCGTGAGGATGTCTTCTTGATCGTCGTTGAATCCCAAATTAGGCTGCAATACTGGAAATATTTCTCTATGCGGCAACACCATTTTGACTCATGATAATTTGTTCTCCAATGAATTTCTTTTTTGAATAAAATCCCTTCTTACTTGAATGTGGTTGTTAACTACAAGAATCCTCAAAAGGCCCTCCTTCTAGCGCCAGTTTCCTGTTGATGTGATTTTTATGACCGCACCAATCAGCAGAACAAAGTTTCCCAACGGATACCTTATCCTCTCTTGAACAAAGTATTCAGCGTGCTAAGATTGCGAGTGAGATCACGCTTTCAACTCCAAGGTTCCTTTAATGCGAATAGACCCAGTTGGTTGATGTGTATTTGCTGTGTTCTTACGAGGGGACTTACGTAGTTGTTCAGAATACATGCAGTAACAACCAATATATGCTTTTGAAAGGGATTTTGTGCTAATGATTTAGCTTTAGAGTGCAAGTTTCCTAAAACTAACCAAAAGTGTACGGAATTTGAATGGCTGCAGAGATTTCGAAAATTTAAACTCTAACCTAAATGCAAGGGATGTTATGCTTAACTTCAATGAACTTCAACAAACATTGTCTAGCCTCCTGTTGGACAGCTTCAACAAAGTAAGTGCAATCTTCAAAGGATAAGAAAGATGTTCAAATCATGATTCAATAATGCAACTACCATCACGATGATGCATAACTACACATGAATCTTGACTGAAACTAAGTGTAAAGTGTTCCAGTTGACCACGCAAGATGAGCTTACCATCAGTAAGATCGTTAGTGGTATGGATAAAAGAAGCTCACTTACATCAAACATAAACATCCATATCTAATTATTAGCATGAAATTAAATCCTAGTTGAAGTCAAAGGAAGAAGAAACCTCACGAACTGCTCACAACAAAGTTTGAATTCACCATCAATGAAATGCTTTATTATGATTAGCCTTTGTGACAATCTCTTACAAAATTCTCAAAGGGAGAATTCCCCTTCTTCAACAATGCAATGAAAACTAATCTAACTCAAAAGTATCTACTCTCTATTCTGCTTCAAAATCCACTATGCTGACTACTCTCTGATTCTAACTACTAGATTACAAATGAGGGGGACTCCCCCTTATATAGCTGGCCAAGTCCAATGGACGGTTCAGATTGAATTACAACGGAGGGCTCAGATCGAGCCACCTCAGCCCTAGACGAGTTTGCCCTAAAAACCACCAAAAGGTGGAGGAGTGGTGTCATAAATGCTCCCAAAAATAGCAGATTCCTCCTTGACCATCATGAGCAATTAATGCCCACTACCCTTCTAGAAGATTCTCATCCATGACTCGGATTCCTTTGCTCCTTTCTCTGACCGCGTACGCTACGAATCGTGCCAGCACCTCATCGACCTCCTCCTCAGAAATTGCTGGAGTAAGATTTAGCTAATATTCCAGGATTGCCACCATCTGCTCATGCTTTTCACAAGATTTTCCCCAAGTCTCAATAGAATCTTGTGTACTCTGAATAATTGTTGAAAACGTAGAAATGTTTTCAAAGTGAAGCTGGGAAAATGTCCTCATCTCAGAAAAGAAAGGCTGTAATCTTGCTTTTAATCCTTCCACCTCTACCTCCTCATGAGTTAGCCTCCTTGCGAACAAAGCATCTAGCGTGTTGAGGATACCCTCATGAATATTCCTCATTGCTTTCTTGATCCTAGCGGACTCCATAGCTGCTGTGTCGAAGAAACTCTTTCCGGTAAATGCCGCTGAATGCCGCCCATGAAAATCATACCTGTCACCTGCCTGGATCACTCCTTCATTCACCAAAGTTTGTGTGGGCACACGCATCAAAACCGCAAGGCGAGGGATAGTTTTGTCTTGAAAAATATGGGTGTCTCCCCAAGCTTGCTCGACATCATCCAGGCGTGAAAGGATACTAGATGCACTCTGAAATGCTGAGACAAGATCGGCCATGAATTTTTCTGCCTCAGTGCGGACACCGCTTATCCATTTGTCTCCTCGTACAGCCCTCCTTATCTCCTCAAGCCCACTGATTGGCTGTCGTGGTAATTCAGACGGAAGCTCTACCACTGGATTCTCTTAAGCAACTGGATGTGCCAGATGTTACACATATTGGACCAGTGCCTTGTGCTCTTTCTTCAATCTTTTGTACTTCACTTCCTTTTTCACCAGCCTGTCCTTCAATGCCTAAAATGAACTTTCAGCTTCTTCCACCACTTGCACTCTGGAAGGACGTCCTAATTCGACTGTGGTGATCGTGTAATTTTCCGGCATTGCATCACTTAAACTATAATCTTCTCTTGGAACAGCAATGTGAAGGCTGCGTGAACCTACCTCATTAGTTTCCATCCTTGTGTACTTCCTTGCTCTCTTCCTTTTGGGCGACTTGCTTGTCCTGTTTAGAAGCTCTTCCATTTCAACCGCCAGGTCCGCATCAACATCCTGGTCCCTCCTAATTGCCTGTGAAAGCCAATTGCGCTGAATATCGTAAATGATAAGGGGCTGCTCTTCAGTGGCCTCCACTTCCCGAACTTCCTCCCGAGCAACATTCTGCTGAGGCTCAATTATTTCAATGTCTTGATCGCTCTCTTCACGAGCTCCAACGTCTTCCTCTCCGAAGGAAAAATCGAAGTGGGTATCCGTTTCTATCTCTTCTCCTTCATCTGGTTTATTGGCACCTTCAGGATCATTGACGCTCTGGGTATCCAACTCTCTCGGCATTGGCTGGTTAACTTCCCCAACCTCTGGTTCTTCATTCCCTCGAATCCTCTGATCTGCAAATAGTGAAAGTTCACGCACACTAGAGGAATGGGTCACCAACTGAGTCAATGACGTGTCTTCCGATCCTTGGGGTTCTGGCTGAACAGGTTCCTCTTGCTGCGGCTGTGGCTCTTCTTGTGGTGGCTGTGGCTCCGGAGGCTTGGCAATTTGTTTCTTTCTTTTTGCCAACACTAGTGGCCTTTTATCACCCATGAGGTCGTACATGAAAGGAACTGACCTCCTCCTTAGTCTATGAACACGCTCTTCTACCCAAGCCCTTGTGAAAGTCAAGACAGGAATAGGCAAGGTGTCTAAATCCGTGATCTCCGGTTCGGCCCAATCTACTGGTGGCATCGGTGTGTTCTTTACTGCTTCATAATCCGGATGAATTAGCCTGGTATCTTCTTCTACTTGGTCCGGCACTTGGATCATTTCACATTCTCTGATCATCTTGAGTGGCAGCCTCGAAAACATTCTTTTCCTAATTTCAGCCTCACTCCCAGCATTCGCCCAAAAATCTTCTAAGTGAGCTTTGTGTCTGTATTCCACACCTTGCACTGTTCCAATCTTTCCCCGAGGATCAAAATCCTGTCGGCTGGTATGAAGAGTCAACTTGTAGAACTTCAATTCTTCTTCAGCCTCCTTGGCTGCCTGCAGAGTAGGGCATTCTTCAAGCGAGTTTCCCAATACAATGGGGAAATGTAAGCCTCCCTTCTTCTTTCGCCTTATGATTTTTTCGTAGGCCACCAACTGCCTAGACAACTCAAGTAGTATCATCCTGTTGGTGGGGTACCTAGGTAATTTGTAGACATATGAATCGTACCCTGGCAGCCTCAAATAAGTAAACTTCGGGAATTGGACGAACCAACACCCATACTCTTCTATTAGCATCTGAGCCTCCTCGGATATCCTCTGTTGTAACCTTTGCTGAAGGGTTCTTGTGATATACATCGTGAAAGCGTCATTAACTCTCTTGAAGTCACCTGTGTGCGTGAGGTGCAAATGTCTGCAGGACTCGTGAATCTTGAACTGATTGTATCCACAGCCAATTGGTTCTTGATACGCCAACCCTCTATACTTTGTCATCCGAGCAAGCATGTAGATAACATACGAGCTCATGTAAAATGTTTTTGTTCTCCTGAGACTCCGGAACTGTTCTTCAATATTATCACTTATCATCTGCGCCCAGTTTACTTGCTCCTTCCCTTCGAGCACCACGCTGATGTAGAAGAACATCCATGGCTCGAACACAAATGATTGTGGGCTGCCGTTAACCCTACTGAGTAGCATAATGATATCGCAATACTCCTGCTTCAGCTCTTCTGAAATTATCTGCTTAGGTAGCCTGGCAGCACGAGGCTTCGGCTTTCGCATCCAAGTGGTGTTTATCCTCTTCATGCATTTCTCAAAGGACGTGGGGTACATCTTGTCAGCCTTTGCCTTGGATTTATACAACATATTGTCTGTAGCAAGTATCCCAAATGCCTCGCCAATTGCGTCAGGTGCAAAGTTGGCCAGTATCATACCATCCGGAGAACTGATAGTCCGATCATCCGAGTTGTAAAAGTTGGCGCACTCCAAGATTAACTCAGGACAACGAACTGTCGGTTGGAATCCAGTTGCTGCGTATAACCCGCTCTTGACAATGTTGCGCGATGCCTCTGTAGGAAGATTGCCACCTTGTCCGTACATTCTGCGCATGAAAGCCTCGAGGTTGAAAGGCCCAAGGTTGGTGTCCGTCAAGTTGCCAAACTTCGACACAATCTTCAACTCTGGAATGAAGGACCTCTTCAGACCTTTGATAATCGCCTGCCTGGAGGCATTTTCTTTAACAGCTTCATTGTTCCCAGCCTTAGCTCCAACTTTGCTAGTTCCTGCAACATCAACCATCTGCAAAACAAGAAGTAAACATTACACTTCAAACTATTTTAAATAAAAATCACGTGAGATGGTTGGTGGATGAAGTTGGCTGCAAAAATAAATGCAAGTTAATATCTTCAACATCAAACTTCGACTTCAAACCTTGGTATATTTAAACTTCGAATTCCAACAACTTGCAGCCAAAAGAAATTTTTCTCCAGCAATCTCAACTTCAGCAAATGCGTTAAGTTTCAGCAACGTTTAAATCAACAACTTCGGAAGTTATACATCAGCAACCTCGAAGAATTCAACAATTTTAAATCAGCAA